>APFE030729000.1:137778-162495 GCA_000404065.3 Pinus taeda
AAAATAATAAAATAATAATATTTTAATTCGACGGATGAGATCAAGAGATGTCTTGATCCTCATCGACGGTCGAGATCATTTCAACATGGATCACTCGAACTAGCCGTTTGGATTATTTCCTTTATATAGGGTTTTAGGGGGTCATTTCAGATCATCTGATCTATGAGTCTGTACTGAAAAAGCTCTTCTGTAATCTGATTTTTGGTCAATAAAAAGACTTTGGGGTTCAAAACTGGCTGGTGTTACTCTCTGGAATTGTTGTGAGATGTTTGTTTTTCTGCATATTTCAGTTTTCAGCAGTTAATAATAGATGGTTTTCAGAGCATTGTGAGTACAGGTATCTTGCTCACGTGCTAGGGTTTGAATGTTGTAGGGTTTCTGGAATAATGGCAGGTATCTCCATTATTTCTTGAAATTTGGCAGCATTTCTTGCCCTCTTTGCTGATTTTTGCTTGAGGTGTGCAGGAAACCCTTTAGGTAAAGGGTATTTGTGGGCGTTTGGGGAAGTTCTGAGTTGAACCAGCCGACTCCCTCAGGCTTTTCTGTGCAGAGCCCAGCTGATTGTGCCCTGGGTTAATCTTTTAAATTTCGTTTCGTACTTTGCATTTAGAGATTTTTCTATGTTCACAGTAAAGTTCAAACTTCTGATATATTGAGAATATCACTGCAAATGATTGTTAAATTTGGCTGTCCAGAGCTGTAAATTTTGTGAATTATTTTTGGAGCCTGGCGACAATACTCTATTGCTCAGATCCTTATCGTTCTGCCTGCAAAACAAATCAGGCATCAGATCAAATCGTTGTTGTCATCTCTCCGTCCGTCCCAGCTGCGCCACAAACCTGCAAATACAAATCTTAAAACTGATCATCGTGGGCCAAGCGTTCTCTGTGGGTGAGAGTTACACTGTTCTGCGCAGGTATCAGCTCAGTCCTGCATTCGTTTCTGGTTTCAATCATCTGCAGGTGCAACGGAAAACATATTTCCGACCTCAAGTTTGTTCCTGTGCAATAAATACACCCCTGTTCATAAACGCAGCAGGCAGATTTCGATTTTTTTTTTAATACGCTTTGATCTTGGTTAACACAGGTATTGTATAGGTAAATCATTCGCGTTTTTCTTCTGAGGGGGTCACGCATTTTCGTTTGGGCATATATGCATTCAGACTAAGTCGTTTTTCTGTCGTTTCATTTGGGGTTTGGAAAATCAGAAAAGCAAAATCGAATTTTTTGACATGTGTATGGTCTGAAAGGTTCTGCTGTCCGTTCCAGTGTCCATTCTCCTCTGCCCGCAGCTAAAGCATCAAGGCCGTCCGCATAGCCCTGACCTCCGCCGTCATTCAGCCCGCAGTCGAACCCCGACCCTCTCTGCGTGATTTTGTAAATTGGTTTGGCAGCGTCACGCTTCTCAGTTGAACCATCCGGCACCTGCTCCAGCCTTCACGTTTTCATTTCCGCAGCATAGCTTCGCCAGCAGCCACCCATCCTTCCAGATTTGTTGCCTGCATGTTCCGTCCTCAATCCTCAGTCGCCCGCGTGAGCCTGCAAAGACAAAAAATCGACGACTCTTATCTTGGATGCCCTCAAAGAATATCAGTCCTCTTCGACGACTCTTATCTTGGATGCCCTACCTCATCCTCAAAGAGTATCAAATGCTAGATGTTTGCCCAATCCTCCATTCTTTCTTCCAAAGTGAAGATAAGAATGATGTGTCTATCTCTCCCTCTCAGCTCAGGAGGATATACCCATTCCTATAAAGGAATGTACCCATTCCTATAAAAAGGAATGTACCAAAGCTCACTCTTAATCGGGGACTTGTCCAAGCTCCCTCTCAACCAAGGACTTGCTTTCAATAGCAGCTTTCTGCATTGGGTGGAGATCATGGGACCTTTCGCTGCTTGTAAAGCTCCTCCATTTGATGTCATGAATTTCATTTTTAATATTATGGAGCCTTCATCTTTTGGAAATTCTTTGTAGGGCATCTGCCATCCATCACTTTCTTTCACAAATACCCAAGCTCACTCTTAACCAGGGACTTGTCCAAGTTCCCTCTTAACCAAGGACTTGCTTTCAATACCAGCTTTCTACCTTCGATGGAGATCAAGGGACCTTTCGCTGCTTGTAGAGCTCCTCCATTCGATGTCATGAATTCCATTTTTAATATTATGGAGCCTTCATCTTTTGGGACTTCTTTGTAGGGCATCGGCCATCCATCACTTTCTTTCACGAACCATCTTAGTCATGTCCTCCATTTCTTCATCAAAAAGTGATCTTCTAGTCCATATCTGGTTTTTCTTCAAACAGCTACCTTTTCCACATCATGTTTCCTTCAGTGACATCCACAACTCTCTCTTGGTAGCCCTATATTAACCCATCCAAATATAGTTCAAAATCAAAAATGAACATCAAATCAAAATCACCTTTTGTGATGGCCCTTCATCATGACACCTGCTTGTTGCAATATCAACATCCTACTCATATATGTTGACACATCTCCAAGATATTCAATGTCAAGGGTCTCCTTCCTTTTCAGACTTTATCAGTCTTCATACCTTTTCCATGGAGATATCATAGCCAATTCATATCCATTGGCTATGATATCTCCATGCAAGTCCCCTGTGGTGTCCCCAAGTGGGTGTGGGGGCACAATGACATCCTCATGGCTCTCCAAGTAGATCGACAATTCCTATAAACCATATGTAAGGGCTAGAATGATGACATAAGCCCTCCCTTTGTCTCCCATCGTGAGACACATCCTCGTCTAGGCCCCGTAACATATGCCAAGTGTATGGTACTACTGTGAAGTCGATTGGGCATGGTGATCCAGGGACATCATCCTCATCCAAAAATGTGGAACACGAGCAGTCAATGAATGGTGTTGGGGATCCATGAAGTGCTATCTGTTATGGTGGAGGCCCATGGCTCTCAATGCTCACCCTACAAGTACCAATGTGACACTTTGGAAGGCTTGGACCCCGTATAGGGAGACCAAACCCCAAATGGAAACCCACTACAATCCTGCATAAGATCCAATGTGTCCCCTTTCCCTCCATTACAACACATTAGAGTAATCAAGTAAAAAAGCTTACAAATCATGGAATCAAATGGACACTTCATGGTGGCATGCCCTTCCATAGTGGGCTTTGGCATGTACAAATGTCTCCAAGCTCAATAAGGGGATTAACCAAAGATCCTATTAGGTGGTTTCAACCTTTAAAGTGGGTGACATGTCCATGGTACATCCATCGAGTGGTAGGGGGCATGTGATATGATGATTGAATGGAGTGGGGATCAAGGGAAGGCTCTAAGCCACATGCCATGGTATAAGCGTAGCTATAATAAGGGAAGCCCACACTTGGGTATATGAGTGTAGGAGGGAGCAATCGTGGTATATGAGTTACCCCAGCCTTTGTTTTTCCACCCTTCTTCATATGCCTTAAGCCTTTGATTGATTTTTCTTCATAACTGCTCAAGCCTCCAGGGGATGAGGGCATGATGCGTAGGATACAGCAGTAGATACCCCATTTAAGGTGGCGCAATTCATTGCCCACCATCGGTTGGGTCAATCATGGGTTCCTTAATGTGGAAGGGGCTCATCTAGGGCCCACAGGAACCAGGGTGATGGCCATAGATAAGGGATAGAGCTCATGTTTTGCTTTTGCCCACATGCTAAATGTGTATGTCCCGGCCATCTTTTGCATTTTGTGGTACATTTCCTTTTTAAAGTGGCCAAATTATGTTTTTTCTTTTCTTTTTAGGTGCATCAACCTCTGAAGCATCATTCCAGGCCTGACCCAAACTCTGGGCAAGGGGAAGAGGAGGCTAGCCCTTTGTGGATCCAATGGGCAAATGTGGACTTGGAAGGGAAAAGTGAAAAATGGGGTTAAAATGAGCGGAGGAGAGTGACGTATATGGTGTCGAGAAGCGGGACCACGCAACCAAAATTTGGACTTCTCATGTAATGCCAACCCTAAAGCTAATAGCCAGTAAAGGAGATCCCATGGGACTCGGATACAAGGCTAACCACCAAATCGGGAAAAGGAGACAAGAGTACGAACCTAGCCCACTCTTTCCATCGAATGCCCCCACCAATCCATGCCCAAAAGTGTCCATGATAAGTAAACAAAAATACTCAACTATACCAATGAAATCCATACCTTCGGGGTCGAGAGGCCCACCTTTAAACATACAATAATAACAGATGAGCGAGGGACCACATAGTTGGCTCAAATGGTGGAAATAGTGGCACATTGAGTTATCTAATGGCTGCAAGGAGCTGTTGGTTGTTGACTGATGATCATCTAGGAGAAAATTTTCTCCTATGAATACTACCCACGGGTGATCAGTAATAGGCCAACTAACTTCACAAGTAATTATTAAGCATGGAAAGTCAATCATAATGTACAAGATTCTTGATTTTCCAACATGGTATCAAAGCTAAGGTGCAAGGAGACTTGAGATCACATCTTAGTTGGCACTCTCTTAATGGAAAGGATTATGAAGAAGGGTTTCAAGTTTCTTGGGAACCCTGTTCTAACTATCAAAGAAAACATCTTGAAGATCATCTCCAAGCTAGCAAAAAAAGGATTGATGGAAGTCTCTTCTAAGCTCTCTCTGACACTTTTAAGGATGATAATGTATCGGTTATAGACAGTGGAGCTTCCTGACATATGATAGGTGAATGCAATCAACCCCGGGTTCTATCAAAAGGAACATCTTCTCATTCAGTCGAACTTGGAGACAGGAAGAGCTATCCAGTAAGGGAATTGGATCTACCTCATTGGAGTTAGAGACTGGTGGGAGCATTTATCTCAATAATATTCTATATGTTCCAGGTTTGAAGAGAATTCTACTTTCTATTTCTTGTCTAGAAGATAAAGGTGATAGAATTGCTTTTGTTGATAGCAAAGTTTTGGTTTGGGGAAAGAAATCTAGTATTGATCATGCAAGGATAATTGAGATTTGTGACGGAACTTTTTATAGGTTGCTTACTCCTCTCCCTCAATCCCTAGTTCACTTAAATGTGAGCCCTTATGAACTATGGCATAGAAGGTATGGACACCTTCACTACAAAGTTTTTCCATCTCTAAATCAAATGGTCAATGGCATCTCCAAATTAAAGGAAGAACATGAATGAACCTGTAAGGGATGTGCTCCAGGCAAGAATGTAAAGAAGCCCTTTACAAGAAGTGATACCAGATCAAAAGAAATCTTAGATCTCATACACTGATGTGTGTGGTCCTGTGGCAGTAAAGTCTCTTGGAGATCATCAATATCATGTAACATTCATCGATGACTTCTCAAGGAAAACATGGTTATACCTCCTCAAGAACAAAGATGAGGTATTCGAGAAGATTCAAGAATGAAGTAGAAAGTCTGACAGAAAAGAAGATCAAGGCCCTAAGGTGTGATAATGGTGGAGAATATACCTCCAAGGAGCTCATAGCATTTTGCAAGGAACCCGGGATTAAGAGGGAGATAATTGTTCCTTATAATCCTGAACAGAATGGTGTGGCTGAAAGAAAACAGAACAATTGAAGAATGTGTCAGGGCCATGCTACATGATCAAGATATCCGTCAATTCTTATGGGGAGAAGCATGTGTAACAATTGTCTACTTGCAGAATAAAAATCCTCATAAGATTCTCAACAGCATGACTCCAGAGGAAGCATTTACAGGATCATCTTCGAATATTTGGATGTCTTATTTATATACACATTCCAAAGGACAAGAGGAAGAAATTGGATCCTACCAATATGAAAGGTATATTTATTGGATATAGTGCTTCATCTAAGGCGTACAGGATCCATATTAAAGAGGATCGTCGTATTGAAGTAACCCAGGATGTCATCTTTGATGAAAATGTGGCTTACAAGAGATCCAAAGATATTCTAGTCGATTCTAATGAAGAAGAGATACCCATTTTTTAGGATATCTTAAGGGACAAAAATGGTCTAGATCCTACATCCTCAAGAAGATGTTGAAGGCCCTGGTGAGCCTGTGCAACAAGTAATTGTTGAAATTCGTAAAAGGCCTACTTGGTTGAGGACAACTTTACAAAAAGCAGGACACACAACAAACGGGACCTGTAATGTCCCAAATATAAATTTTGCTGAAAATTGCTTCTGAAAATCATGTTGTCAATTTAGATAACAATTTGCACAAATTCAACCATCAATTTAATGGCAAAACTAGAAAATACAATCTGCAACTTGGCTCTGATACCATTGTAATATCCCAAATAAATTTTCTGCTGAAAATTTACTTCAAAATTTATGTCGTTAATTTCACAAACACGTTTCACAAATTGAAACCATAACATTAATCGGCAAATAGGAAAATATGAATTGCAACTAAAAATTGACAGAATGCACATGCAGTAGAACTCAGCCTTATTTTATTAAGATAGAAAATGTTGGTACAAAAACTGGAAATGTTTGAGGTAATGGCCTCAAAAGATATCTACTACAACACTGAATTGGGCCACCAACACAATTGAACTGATAAGCACAACTTGTGAATTCTAGATGAATTCACCAACGGAAGAGTTGGGTGCTCGTCCACTCTCACTGAATCACCCAAGGGTTTCCATTCTGGTACTACTACTGAAGCTAAGAGCTCCCAGTTCTCCAAACGTCTCAACAAGAAAGAAAACTCAACTCCAAGATGTCCCAAATGATCTCCTCCTCCTCCTTTACACACTCCATAGATAGATCTCCAAGTCTCTAGACGCATCTTACTTTTATTATTTTAATATTATTCTAGAAATTCTTGTTTGACTCCATCTAAGTGACTTTTAATTTTATTTTATTTCACTGAGTCACTTTTGGCCATTTTTCTTTCAATTAATTATTTTCCCCTTTTAATTTAATTAGGTGACTAATTAAAGTTACTTTTAATCTGGGAAAATGGTCAACCACCCACCATACTCTCTCTGATCACTGGAAGTCACTTCTAGGCATCCCAACCTGTAGATCTTCTCGTTCAGGTTCCAACAAGCTATTACACTAAGGTATTCCATCAAATATTCCTCCCGAAATGCCACCACAAGCGTAATTAATTAAGTTAGGCCCATTAATAACTCAGTTTTTTGAAAGTTGTCGGAATGCAACAGAATGAAAGACAAATTGTGTGTATCATGGTATATGTCAAGCGAATTCCTCCCGAAATGCCACCTCAAGCATGATTAATTAAGTCGGGCCCATTAATAACTCCGTTTTTTTAAAGTTGTCGAAATGCAATGGAACGAAAGACAAACTATGCGAATGATGGTATATGCCAAGCGAGTGCCATCGGATCCCATAAAAATCCCTCAAAACTCCTTTGAGACCCCTAATGACATAATCCTGCTCCTGTGACTTGGCCATTACATACCTTGGAAACCCATCCTAGTTGTACTATGAAGGAAAATAAAATGGGGACATGAAAAATCCTCGCACCCGAAGATTGCTTACCCTCAAGCAATCTATATTTGTCCATTACAAGGCATCTGTAAACTGATACCAAGATCTCAAATGAACCATTGTTACATGACATGCCTCCAGTCAAAGCCATGGGACTTGGGTGATAATTGGCCATGGGGGCATTGGGATCCAGGTGGATCTATTGGTAGGAGGTTGAGTTAGAGATGGGCATGGGATTTCGGTATTGAGGGATCCAATCATGTTTGAATTGCCTAGAAGCATGATGTGGACCACAGTGGTTCATAAGGGATCCTGATATCAATTTGCAAATGCCTCTACAGTGGACAGGTGCAGATTGCTTGAGGGTAAGCAATTTTGGGGTGGGGGATTTGTCATGTCCCCATTTTTATTTTCCTCTATAGTACAGCCAGGGTGGATTTCCAAGTCACAAGATGGCCAAGTCATGGGCGCAGGTTTATGTCATTAGGGGTTCTGAGGGAGTTTTGAGGAGTTTTTATGGGATTTGATGGCATTCACTCGGATATTCCATCATCCGCACAGTTTGCCTTTTGTTTTGTTGCATTCTGACAACTTTCATAAATCAGGGCTATTATTGGGCATAGCTTAATTAGTTACACTCAAGGTGGCATTCCGAGAAGAATATTGGTCGAAGAGAGTATGGTAGGCGATTTACCATTTTCCCAGTTGAAAAAATTAAATAGTCATTTAATTAAAAAGGGGAAAAATAATTAATTGGAGGAAAAAGGCCAAAAGTGACTTAAGTGCAACAAAATAAAATTAAAAGGTCACTTAAGATAAAGTCAAGAGAGGAGCTTCTAGAATAATAATAAAATAATAAAATAAGATGCTTCTAGATGCTTGGAGATCTATCCATCAAATCTATAAAAGAGGAGGAAGAGATCATTTGGAGACATCTTGGATTTGAGTTTTCTTTCTTCTGGAGAGGTTTGGAGAATCGGGAGTTCTCAACTTCAACAGTAGCCCCAAAACAAAAACCCTCAAGTGATTGAGTGAGAGTGGGAGAGAACCCATCTCTCCCCTTCGTGAATTCATCAAGAATTCACAAGTGTTTTCAATAATTCAGTTTATCTTTGGAGGCCAGCTATGACATTATTGTATATCATTGGAGGCCATTGCCTCAGCCATTCTCAGTTTCTTGTATCAGCTTATTTCATATTAATAAAATAAGGTTGAGTTCTTCTGCATGTCTTCCTTGTCTATTCTCAAGTTCCAGATTTAATTTCTTGTTTTTGGTCGTTAGTTTCATGGTTCAATGTGTGTGAATTATTTGTAAAATTAACGGTGTGAATTTTGGGAGCAAATTTATATCTTTTGAAGCATTATCTAGTAGAATTTTTATTTGGGTCATTACAGTGGTATCAGAATTGAGTTGCAGATTGTATTTTCTAATTCTATCGTTAAATTAATGGTTGAATTTGCACAAATTGTTATTTAAATTGACGGCATAATTTTTAGAAGCAATTTTCAGCAAAAATTTATATTTGGGACATTACAGGACCTTTAGAGAAAGTAAAAGACCGAACAGGTATTCTAGTTATACAACCTATATGACTAAACACATTGAAGTTGAACCTTCCTATAAAGATGCAGCTAAACATTAAGAGCGGTAGACTGCAATGTAGGAAAAATACTAGTCAATTATGAAGAATGATGTCTCGAAAATTGTTCCTAGACCAAGTAACAAATCTATAATCACTTCAAAATGGATATATAAGATAAAGCATGTTGTGGATGGGAGCATTGATAACTACAAAGCTAGATTTGGAGCTTCAAGCTTCTCACACAAAGAAGGTATTGATTATGAAGAAACCTTTGCTCTTATAGCTATATATACAACAATTAGATCGCTTGTTTCTTTGGTACAACAATTAGATCGCTTGTTTCTTTGGTTGCTACTGTGGAATGGAACATCCATCAAATGGATGTTAAAACAGCTTTTCTGAATGGGACCATTGATGAAGAGGTTTCAATCAAACAACCTCAAGGATTTGAAGTCAATTAGAAGGAGACGCATGTATGCAAATTGAAGAAGGCTCTATATGGCTTCAAGCAAGAACCTAGAGCATAGTATGCTAGGATGGATGCATACCTATAGACTTGGATTTGCCAAGAGTACTGTAAACCCTAACATCTATATCAAAGTGGTCAAGGATGAACCAATCAAAAAGCAAAAAGCAAGGACAGTATGGTCAGTTTGGGAAAGCAGGAAATCAGAAAGCAAGGTTAGTATGGGAAAGCAGGGACAAAGACTCAAATGTGAGTCTTGCATGTCAAAATAAAAAGCAATCAAGTCATACCCAGGTTTCCTTAAGATTAGTCTGTTGGAACTGCAGAAGTTACTCATGGAGACGAGGACCTAGGTTAGGGCCTATTGCGGAAGATAGAGACATAATTTGCCTCATAGAAACACATGAGCATGAAGGGTGCAAAACACCTCTGTTTGAAGGATATTGGAAGATGGTAGTGTGGAACAAGGCAGCAGGGAATGGAAAAGGGCACGGGGGTATCATGGTTTTAGTAAGGGAGAAAGAAAGGCATCTCATTCAGGTAGAAAAAGAAGACTCAAATAAGCAATTTTGGTTTAAAATATCAGAAAATGAAACCATATCAGAATTGCAGCGTGCTATTTTGCGCCGCAGGTTTCAAAAATCTACAAAGTTAGAGGGCTTGATCACAAAGATCCATTTGCAACCTTAAAAGCGGATATTGCAACATATTCGTAGCTAGGTGAAGTCCTTATAGTGGGTGATTTCAATGCTAGGACTGCAAGTGAGCAAGCTAGCATTCTTTGTCATAAAGATGATTGTGACCCTATTTGGCTTACAGAAGAAAGTAATCATCAGTGGGAAAGAATTTCAGAGGACAAAGGCTGCAATCTCTTTGGTGAACAATTGCTTACTCTATGTCGGGCCTTTGATTTAGTCATTTGTAATGGCTTGACTAGATGGGCAAACTCCGGTAATTTCACTTGCAGTACTTACAATGGAGCAAGTGTGGTAGATTATGTAATTTGCTCGCATGGTTTGTGTGAGAAAATGGAGGAAGTTTAGATTGGAGATCAGTTGTGGGACTTGAAATCAGATCAAAAGCCAATTTATCTATGTTTCTCTTGGATTGGAAAGAAACAGTTAGAGTCAAAAATTCAACATGTCCAACAAAATCTCCCATAGGGCAAAATTCTTTTGACCCTAGAAAATTGTAATACCTTCAAAATGACGCTAGAGAGGCTCTTTGGAAAGGAGAAAATAACAATTCACAGTGCTCATAGTCATGAATTAACACATTTAATTCAACGTGCACTTGCAAAGTGCAAAAGAGCAAAAATTAAGAACTCTAAAACAAATTACTTTCCAGTTAATGCTTGGTTTGACGAGGAATGCAAAAAGGCAAGGAGAATGTGGAAAGAGTCAAACAAGGATAACATAAAGCTCAAAGCTTACAAGCAATTATTAAGCAAGAAAAAGGCTGATTTCATGGCTTTAAGGAGGGAAGAACTAATATTCCTTGGGTAAAATTATCCCAAATTATTTTGGAAGGAACTTCAACCAAAAAATATGCAAATTGGCAATGATATTACAGCATCTAAATGGTTTGACTATGCAAGACAACTCTATGAACAGGTTCCCAAGGTTGATCCTCCTCCCTTGGTCAACACTGATATTGAACTCTTCACGGTACAAGAGGTAGAGATGGGTATAAAGAAGTTGGGTGTTGGAAGAGCAAAAGACTTAGCTGAACTCCAAGCAGGATATCTAAAGTGGGGCTCAAAAATTCTTGCATCTCACATTACAAAAATCTTCAACAACATCATACAACAAGGGCTCCCCACATTGGAAAACTAGTCTGGCAATACCTCTTTTCAAGAGCGGTGACATCAATAATACCTCTAATTATAGGACCATCATGATAAACCCTTTGTTTGCAAAGCTATTTGGAAGCATGCTAGAAAACAAAATTAGCAAGTGCGCAGAAGAAAGAGATAAGCGTGCTAAAGGGCAAGCAGGTTTTAAACCTAAACATTCCACAGTTGATCATTGTACAACTTTAAGGCACATCATCGAAAAAATGTGGGAGAAAAAGGAAGAAGTCTTCTATTGCTTTGTTGATTTCAGAAAAGCGTTTGACTTGGTTCCTAGGGATAAGCTTTGGCACAGAATGGAGGAATTTGGGGTTCCTAAACATTTGAGAGCAGTTGTGCATAGGTTGTATGAAGAGGTGAGAGTCAAAATTAGAACTTCAGCAGGCATTTCTGAAACTTTTAGAAGCGATATCGGGGTCAAGCAAGGTTGCCCACTATCTCCTACCCTTTTTGGTTTATATATCGACAAGCTTGAGGAGTGGTTAAATTCACAAGGGGATGATGGTATCTATTTGGGCAAGTTTGTTATAAGGCTTCTTTTGTATGCAGATGACCTTATTCTTATTGCTAAATCGGCTCTTGGTTTGCAAGAGCACTTACTATCCCTTGAGCATTTTTGTACAACTGTGGGGATGCAAGTTAATATCAGCAAAACGAAAGTAGTGGTCTTCTGTAAGAAAAGAAAACATAACCAGCATAAGTTTTACTTTGAAGGCGACATTCTGGAAGAAGTTCTGGACTACAAATACCTCGGAATTGACTTCAACAAAAATCTAAGTTGGAATGGTTGTAGAAAGAAAAGAACTTTGGGGGGTTGGAAAGCATATTATGCTTTTCAAAATAGTTGTAGAAAGGCAAAGTTATGGGACTAGAACGCCACTCAAACTCTTTTTGGGCTTCTAGTGATTCCGGTAATTCTATATGGTTGTGAACTATTGGGCCAGCAATACATCCGACATGTAGTGGAGACAAATTGGGAAAATTCAAAAGCGTTTGATTACAAACCAATTTAAGATTAAAAGTGCAATTCCTTACGATATCTTGCTAAGTGAAACAGGGACCGCTCCTATTGAAGCAATTGCTATGGTGTGAGTCATAAGGTATTTAAAAAAAATTGAGCAAATGGAAGAGGGTAGATGGCCTAAGGTTGTTTTTAATGATAGATTGTGCAAGAGAAAAAAAACTTGGATGCAACAAAATAACAAATGGTTTAGTAAATGGGGTATTTGCTTGAACGTGTGTCCCATAAACAGCGAAGAGATAAAAGCTTTTGTTATGGAAAAGTTCCACAAGCATATTTGGGACAAGGCGCTAGGAAGAAAGAAAAATTACTATATCGAAGTGTTTAATTCCACTCATAATCATCAACCAAAGGCATACATAGAGGCCAATATCTCTTGGAGAGCCAAAATTCTTATTGCTCAGTTAAGGACTAATTCTCATCAACTACGTTGTGAAACAGGGCGTTGGAAGAGGCCAAAGGAAATGTGGGAGGAAACAGCATGCATTCTTTGTTCTTCCGGAAAAGTGGAAACAGAAAAACATTTCATTTTAGAATGTGAGGCTATCAAAAACAATAGGGAAAGTTATGCAGATACGCCAGCAGCTAGCTCTTGGGATAATCTATTTAGCGAGAAGTTTGTCAAGAAGCTGGGAGCATTTATTTTGAAGCGTAACAGAAAAAGGGCTGAATACATCAAGCAAATGAAGAAGCAAGCTGTCCCATAGGCTATCTTTAGCCTCGTGGATGTTAAAAATAATTCTTTCTCTTTCATCATACTGTCATATGTGGATGATCTACTTGTTACAGGTGTGGAACAACGAATTCAAGAATGCAAGAAGTAGTTAGCAGCAAAATTTGACATGAAGGATTTGACTAGAAGTTTGGCAAAAACCAGGTGAAATATATCTTGGTCAAGGAAAATATGTGATCAAGATTCTACAAAAAATTGGCATGATGGATAGCAAGCTAGTGACAACTCCCATTATTACTAATCTAAAGAAATTGTCGAGTTCAAATTCTAGTCTGGTGGATCCCTCCTGCTATAGACAGTTGATTGGCTCCTTGACGTATCTATTAAGTACTAGACTTGACATTTGTTTTGCAGTAAACGTCCTTAGTCGATATCAAATGGAGCCAAGGCATGACCATTGGAAAGTAGCCAAACACATCTTGAGATATCTATGTGGGCCCATACATCACTGCCTTCAATACGCTGGTAATGAAACCCAGCTCATGGGATATACAGATTCTAATTAGGGTGGCAATGAGACAGAAGGAAGAAGCACTAGAGGTGGATGCTTTAGTTTGGGATCCTTCGTGATCTCATGGATGAGCAAGAAGCAGGATATTGTTGCTTTGAGTAGTGTTGAAGCCGAGTACGTGGATGCAAGTGAAGTTTGCAGGGAAGGTGTCAGGTTCGGGAAGTTGCTATCAGATTTATTTGAAGGACCACTTAGCCCTACAAGTATACATTCTAAAAACAAAAGATGCATAAATTTGACAAAGGACCCACTGTTTCATACTAGGGAAAAGCATATAAATAATAAGTACCACTACATCAGAGGTCTAGAACATGATAGGGTCATGAAGCTACATTATATTCCTACAGATGAACAGGTAGCTAATATTCTGACAAAAGCATTACCAAACAAGAAGCTTGAGTACCTAAGAGGCAAGCTTGGTTTAGTGGATATCTCTTTCCTAATTAAAAGGGAGGCATGATGAACAATATATTCTTATCTTTATTTGTCATGCACTAGACAAGGACTAACAGTTGTAAGTCTTGGTGAAGGACATAAAGAAAGAATGGGGTTTGAAGGATTGGATAAGCATTTGAGATTGGAACTTCTTGAGGATCATAAAATCCAATATAGAAGTGAACCTATACACCAATGCTCTTTGAGGATGAGGTAGGGCATCCAAGACAAGAATAGTCGAAGAGGACCAATATTCTTTGAGTATTGGCGATCCAAGATAAGAATAGTCTTAAAATGACATACTTGGTGAACATTCAAATAGGGTATGTGCCTTTAGAGGTAGTGTGGTATCTCACACTCCCAGCATGATGCTCTCATATAAGTTGAGCTTGTCAAGTTAAGACCTTGTTGACAATGTTGGTTGTAATAAAGATGCTTGAAAGATGGCTTATCAATCTGACTCTTCTTATGAGAATACTTCAAGTTCAAGATTCATTGTCGAATACAATGGGATTATGAATAACTCCCTAGTTAAGAGGGAGCGTTGGAAATTGTAACTAGGTTTGGTCTTCATCGTGACCTTTGTAATCATGACATTGCATATTTTGTATATAAAGAAAGAAAAAAGAAAAATATATTTTATTTTATTTAAAAGCATGGGTTTCATGCTCTAGTTTAGGTCAAAAGCATGTTCTTCGTGCTTCTCGTTCTTTCTTGGTCAAAGAAGAATTTTTGTCATGTATTATAGTACCATTTGGACTCATTGTAACGAAAGAAAATATTTATTTTGAGTCAAGGAAAGCCATTTCATCCTCCAAGACTAAATCGGCCCAGTCAAGATGAAGTCGGCCTTTGAAGGGTTATTCGACTCCTCAAGAAAGCTATAAATAAGAGGAGCTCGACTCATTTGGAGCACCATCTCATCACAAGTTCGATTTGCAATAGCAAAGAAGGAAAAACGGCAAGAAGGATGAAAAAAGGAAGGAGAAGTCAAAGTCTCTTGCTATAACATCTCTTTTATCCACGCGTGTGAAGCTACTAGGGTTTTTATGAAGTTGTGAAGTTGCACAAGAACAAAGATGTAGGGTTGAGTTTTTGAAGTGAAGCTGCAGGGCCGAAATTCTAGTGTGAAGTTGTCAAGTCGAAGTTTTGACGCTGCTTTGAAGAGATCTTGCTGCTGGGCTGACTTGGTGCTTAGGAGGATTTTGGGCTTTGGTCCTTGTGTCTTGGAAGTCTCATTTTGAACAGAATCTATAAGAAGAGAGGTATTATTTCTGGGTTTTCCCCTTGGAGGGGTTTTGCCCTGGATTGGAGCCTATATCTTGTGTACTTTGTCTCTTTGTGATCTTCATTGTTTTGGTAATTGCTTGATGAATTAAGAACTAAAAGAAGTAATAAAAGGCCAACTAACTTCACAAGTAATTATGAAGAAAGGAAAGTCAATCATAATATACAAGATTCTTGATTTTCCAACGATACTCAAAACATTTAGTAAAAGTGTTTGGAAGACCAGTTTTTAATTTCTTCATTGTAATTTTTTATTAAATTAGTAGTTGGGTATTAGAGATCTGACATGGTATCAGAGCAAGTATTTGATTGATGACCAGAAAGCGTGTTATTTTCCTCAGAAGCAAGTGAAAGACGCAGGAAAAGTGCGCAAAGCAGTTCTAGGGTTGTGCTAGGGTTTCTTTCTTGTTGTGTGAACTAGGCTTTTACAAAAGATTAATTTGTGCTAGGGTTTTCTCCTAACAAGCTCTGCACAAGGGTTTTTGTGCAAATCGAACAAGTAAAATGGCATATCTGGGACTCAGATTTGACAACTGTCTTGATGGGACCTCAAATTTCTGTTCTTGGAAGGAGAGGATTAGTGAGTTTTGGAGGAGCAAGGAGTTTGAGAGTTTGTGGAGAGTCCACCGACTGCACCGGCAGATCCTCGGCAGCTGGCCCAGCAATAATAAGAAGGATGCAAAGGCCAAAAGAATAATCCTTGAAGGAGTCAAGGATCACACCATACCTCACCTCAAGGATCACACCATACCTCACCTTTCCGGAAAAAAGATAGTTTAGGTTATGTGGACAATTATCTTAGGGTTGTACTAGGGTTTGAGTGAGGCTAGGAAGCCGGTACTCAAAGATAAATTCAGAGATATCAAGATGACCAAGTCTAAGTTTGTGATCTCATTCCTTAATAGATTTACCCAAGTGAGGGACAACTTAGCTGGAGTTGGGGAGACATTCTTGAACAAAGACTTCGTCAATTTTGCACTATTAGGTTATCCCAAGTCATGGGAAAACTTCATTGATGCAGTGAGTGGCAAAGAAAAGCTTCCAGATTGGGAGCAGCTATGGAGTGATTGCGTGCAAGAGGAGATTCGAAAGCAAGGTAAATCTGAGTCTCATGCGAAGACTGAGGAAAAGGAGAATTTTTCCCTAGTTGGCAAAGGGGGCAAGGTTAAGAGCAAGAAAAATGCAAGAGGGGTCAAGTCCAATTCAAGAGGCAAGAAGAAGAAAGATCTCAGCAAAGTAAAGTGTTTCGCTTGTCATCAGTTTGGGCACTATTCCACCAAGTGCCCAAACAAGAAGAAGGGGTCCAAGAAGGATCACATGGCAACATGATCGGAGATGGACGAGTTCAATTCTCAGTTTGATAGCGAGTTTTCGCTCATAGCTTGCTTGGCAAGCTCAATGGCCAGTAGCGTGCGGTATATTGACAGTGGAGCATCCTGTCGTATGACCGAGAACAAGGGTTATTTCAACTAGTCGACAGAGAAGGACATCCAGTTCCATTGTAGAGATGGGAAATTATGGCAAATACCTAGCACAGGACGTGGGTACTGTCACGTTTCAGAGGGAGTCCATAAATCTTCTCTACCTTAGAGATGTCATCTACATCCCAGGGTTGAAGGAAAACCTTGTTTTAGTCTCAACCTTGGAGAACAAGGGTTATGAGGTTATCTTTAGCAGAGGAAAGGCCTTTACCAAGGCTTTCAACTCTAGAGTAGCCAAGCAGATTAGAGTTAGGGCGAAGAAACTCTACAGGTTACAGTTTGAAACAGTTACAGCCTTGGGCAGCAAAGGAGTCAGTGAGCAGGACCGTGACCTTGGGGAGCTTTGGCAAAGGCGTATGGGTCACTTACACCATGGAGCACTCAAGATCTTGAGAGAGATTGTCGAGACCGCCACAGTGCAATGTAGATCAGCATGACGTGTGCAAAGGTTGCACACTTCGCAAATATGCCAAGACATCCTTCCCTAGCAGAAGTAGTAGGGCCAAGAGCATCTTGGAGTTGGTACATTCTGATGTTTGCAAAACATTTTCCTCTCCATCCCTTATGGGATACAGATATTATGCTACCTTCAATGATGACCACTCGAGAAAGGCTTGGATCTTCTTTATGAAGAAGAAAGATGAAGTCTTCTTGAAGTTCGTGGAGTTCAAAACCTTGGTGGAGAACCAGATATGTAAAAGATCAAGGCATTGAGGTCAAATAATGGTGGGGAGTACATCTCCAATGCCTTCATAGACTTGTGTGCCAAGGAGAGCATCAAGAGAGAGCTCACCGCACCTCATAACCCTCACCAAAATTGAGGTGGCTGAGTGCAAAAACCAAAGCATTGTTGGAGCGGCCAGAGCCATGTTGCATGACCAGGGGCTACCTATGTTTCTTTGGGCAGAGGCAAGCAACACTGCAATTTTCTTGCAAAATAGGTGTTATAGGCTTTTTGTCTCACCTAATCAGGCCTCATAATAGGATCAATCAACATCCTATCCCCCTTTACATCGTCATTACACAAAGCCCTATGCATGACTATATCATTCCCCAGAGTTTTTGCCCTACACTACATCATCTGAGCCAGTCTTAGGACCAACGCTCCTTGGCCTCTTGTTGGACTGCGTTCACCTACAGATTGCTCCACTGTGACCTGCGTTGATCACCTACAAGTTTCTGACCTTTACACCTGCATTGGTTCTAGAAATTCAAGAAAAAGAGAGAGAATCTCGAAGCCTCCATTTCCAAAAGCTTCCAGGATCTGTTGTAACCATTTACCCCAAATAAAACTCTCGCATCCTATCCTATCCTACCTTGGAGTTTCCATCCCTTATCCTTAGATCTCATCCTCCCATCAAGAGTGGATCTCAATCCCAAGATTGGTAAAAGAATAAGAACTCCCAACTTACCCCACTCCTATATATATTTACAGCGTCCCATATGCAAAGGGTTGGCTTTTGGAGAGTGAATCTATCCTTATGTTGTCGTTGTGAGAGTTAGGTTTTCATGCATATGGGGTGATTGGAGGTACACTTTGTGACAAAGAAAGGACAAGTCAACAACTTGGAGGAGCTCTTCTACAAGATCAACACCTATTTATGATTATAACTCACTCCATTTTTATCAATACAAAGAGTTCCATGTTTTCCTATATGTGATGTCGTTATTTCATATATTACAATACATTGTTGATATGTTGAATGAAGTAGATAGATGATGCTACATAGATCTCGTAGTTTCTTGGCTTGTGTTGTCCGGTTGTCCAAGTTCTAATTTTGGCAGCTAGAGCTAGGCTTGGAGCATTCAAGCCAAAGAAGGAGCGAATCATATGACAAATTCCAAGTAGGTTTCATCCCGTCATCTACTTACTTTAAGGAAAACATTGAGACCTTTGTCTTTTTATTGTTCTAGGTTAGACACCAATCCTAGGGGAGATACTTTTGTCTGCAATCGTAAATCCCATATAACAAATTGGCAACTCCACTAGGGAACTGTGTATTCTGTTGGTGGTTTTTGTGTCCATTGTGCTTGCTTTACCTCTTTCATAGACCTTTGTTGCTTTAATCAGCCAAGAACAGACCTAGGAAGTGGTTTCATTCAGACTTATTTGCAATTTTTGTGTCAAAATCCTCTTTCCCTGGACCAACGCACCCTCTGGTCTGCTAACAGAGCATTGCACCCCACCTAGGCCCTCTTTGTGCCTGCATTGCAAAGCACTGGTTCCACTTACGCACCTACGTTGATCCCTGTTTTTGCACAAAATTTGCCTTGTTTGCTCAGTGTTGCTTTGATCAGGCTACTTCCAACTGACCTTCCCTGAGTCTTGAGTGTCTTGTGGTCTGTCTGAAGCCACGATTTTGTTTGCATTTGTGTTTGATTCCCTTTGGCAAGGATTAGCTTTGGTTTTTCTTTGTTTTTATCATTAGGAAATTTGCAAACTGATTTCGTTTGATCATTGATCGCTTAGATGAATTGTTGTTCTAGTCCTCATTCTGAAAAGTGCATTTGAATCAGTTATTAGACTTTGCATCTTAGTTTTCTTCATATAAGTGTGTTGAAAATAAAAATCTTTGCATTTGCATCTAGGGTTTTGTGTGTAAAATTGGAATTCCTTACTGTGAAATTGCATGTTTTTTCTTTCATTTTTGCAAAAAAAAATCCCCCTCAATCGTCGGGGGGGTTGAATTGTCTATGAGTGTTAATCGTCTTCAAGTGTCATCTCTTTGCTAGTTAAGGTTGTCATTGATGTCAATATGGCATTATTGAAGATGGCAAATATTCTTGTGATACATGAAGCTCATGCAAAGCCTAGATGCTAAGGTTTCCATTACATTATGAAGATCTCATGCCATTAATGAAGAAGTGTAAGATTCCCATGATGCCCTAAACATGAAGATTGATGTATAATCCATAAGTGCCAATTATGTGCCTAATATACAAGCCCTTGCCCTAATAACATGATGTCCTTGCTCTCGATAAATCTATAGCCCTCATCTATATGATGATATGCCCTCCTTGATTAATGCTCATAGTATCCTAGTCTTTAATGAAATAAGGATGCCTATCCTAATGAAGAACACAAGTGAAGAAGCCTCCTAAAATAAAATCCTAAACACTGCCTAAATGAAATAATGATGACAGTTTCACAAATATTATTTTATTGATGATCAAATGACCTTATCTAAGGGTGGAATTGGCATAGGAGTGAAGAGGACATCAAGCCCTTTCCAACTAGCTATTATACCCCCTCTAACTCCTTCTAGATTGGGAGAAAATGAATTTTCAAGATAATATATCCTATTATTTCCCCTAGCCGACCTAAGCATACCTGTCTAAGTTGGCTTGCCAACCAAAAGACATGTCCCTTCATTTCTGGTCGAAAATCCTATAAATACAAGGTCAAACCTTCATTTCTAGACATCAATTTTGGTCAAGAAGATACAGAGATATACCACAGTTCACACCTCATGAACTAGGGACACCGAGGAAGCTTTTTGAAGATTTGTTTGGGTGAAAATATGGAGTTTATACCCTCGGACTTGCAGCTGTGACAAGAGTTATACCACAGAACCTGCTATAAGGAATATACCACAGAACAGGAAAAAGTTTAGAACCAGTGTTAAGGGTTGTAGCTCGGACTCGTTGCTGGCCAGGCTCCCAAGCAGTGGAACATGCCTCGGACCTGTGAAAAGATCAATCCTCGGACAGGTATGACCGCGGACCAGTGAAGTAAGGTTTCGGAACTGTGGATTAAAGTTTCAGAACAAGACTTCATAATTCGGAACTGTGTGATTGGGATACTCCTGTGACAACAAGGGTACATTTGTACATCATTGGAGACCAAGTAGGGTTATATTTGTCATCGTTTGAAGGGAGCTGAAGACGTCACCAGCATTGAAGTGTTTGTGAGTTTTCTTGGAAGTAAGCATATTGCAAACTTGGAGCAGTCTTGTGGAAAAAAGATAAGTTGAAGTCATCAGCTCGGATAGTAGAAAAGTGGCTTTGAGCATTGAAGGATTGCTTAAGGACGTTGACAGGCAATTAAAGGCCACCTGTGGGAGCTCGGTTAAGGATTTATGAACAGTGGACTATCCAAACAACTGTCACCTATTTTTTGACTTGTGGAGACCTGTACCTATTTGTTACAGTCATTTGAAGAGGCTCAGTCTTAAGCCTGGATTAGGCATTGTTTGGAGCAAAGCATTGGATAGAGAAGTAATTGGAGCAAGTATTGGACAGTGATGTAATTAAAGTAAGCAATGAAGAAATAAAAGCTCTTGGACAGTGGAGCATTGGAAATCTAGAACAGTCACATATTTGGAGCCTTGAAGATTCAAGCAATTGTAATTTGGGAAAGCAACCTATAAAACTTCAGTTCTTTTGAGAAGTGCAAACTACAAGACAGTGACCCTTTAAGATAGGTGTATAAACAGTTTTCTAGAAGGTTGCCTTGTTTTGAAAGGTGTTTTGCACTCTTGAAGGTTGCATCTTATAGACCTATTGAAGCATATTTTGGGACAATCAAGAAGACCTTTAGTAGCACCTTTGAGGATAGCCTTGGAGATATCTTGATGAAGCCTTGAAGAAGAGTTTGCAGTAGTCCTTGTACTTGAAGTTGTTTGGAAGACCTTGTGCAGAACTTAAGCAATTGACTGAAGACACCTTGATACATCACCAAGCATTGATTGAAGTCTTGGAGACACCCTTGGAGACATGATGCTTTGCTGAAGCCCTCATGGAGTAACCTTGGAGTTTTTGTTTGGGTGACATGAAGAGCAATGGTGATGCCTTTTAAGAATATAAGTTTGTCATTGATGAAGTGATTTGGAGAAGGCCGTGTTGAAGAAGATATTGTCAGGGCTCGTTGCAGAAGATATTGGGAGCCGTAAAGAATCACTAAACTTATCTTGACAAATTGAAGCATATAGGGTTGGAGCCCTAGAGGATAGTAGTCCTCAAGAAGATCAGGTTGGTGCCTGTACCAAAGATAGGGTTAGAGCCCTAGAGGTTGGAACCTCAAAGTGACAAGGTTGGAGCCCTAAAGGTCGGAGCCTCGTGAAGTCCAAGTTGGTGCTTGGCAAAGTACAAGTTAGTGCCTGGAAGGATTGAAGATTGGTGTCTTCATCTAGGGTTGGAGCTGTTGATTTGGGGTAGCATCGGATGTGCTCCAGCAATAAACATTGGTGGAGAGGCTAAAGCACATGAGATCTCCGAGACCCAGAAATTGTTTGGGGAAATTCTATCCGGTGAAGGAGATATTAAAATAATTAATATTTTTAATGGGTTCCTAAGTCTAAACTTAGGAAAATAAAAATATTAATGGGTATTAATATAAAACTGAGTTAGAAAGTTCTAAATGACATGGATCAAGCCAAATCTAATCTTAGTCGTTGATTAGAGATGTAATCTCGGTCATTGAAGACTCAACAGAAAAAGTATAAGAGGAGGCTTGAAGGTCAGTTGGAGATACGACATATTGATCAGTCAGTGCGATTTTCTAGAGCGGGGTTTGCTAAGAGAAATCGAACCAGTGATCAAAGTTGCAGCAAGGGGCAGTGAGTGCATAGTAGAGAGGCAGAGATAGTGTCGGAAGACCAACGCAGAGGCAAAGAGGCAAACGCAGAGCCAGCAGGAGCCATGCAGAGGGCCAGAGTGACTGCACAGAGGGCCTGTGTGAGTGACGCAGAGGACCAGAGAGCCTGTGCAGAGCATCAGGAGGCTAACGCAAAGGGTTCTAGGCTGATGCAAAGGCCGGGAGGGCTAACGTGAGCCTCAGAGAGATGCTGGAGAAAGTTTCGTGGAGCAGACTTTCAGAGTATCTGCTTCTGAGGAGAGGTATTACTGCCAGATTGATTTCTCTGTAGGGTGAGCCAGTTTGGCACCCATTGGTACACAAGAAAAGTTGTTTAATAATAAAACCCTCAAAACTGCAGCACCGGTTTTCCCAAGTTGGGTTTTTCCGGGGACGATTGTCCAAAAATAATGGTGTCCCTTGTGTGTTTGTCTATTTCTTTCAGTTGATGATTTGTAGATGGTTGAGACTACATTGTGTTTATTTCAGTATTTATATGGTTAAATAACTTGTTCAGTAATTAAACAAGTAGGCGAAATAAACCAGATAGTGCAGGAAAATTTCTAACGGGTTAGACTTAGAAATTTCAACAGGAGCCCTACATTATCTTGTATTGGATTTATTGTAAAGAAGAGATTAATAAAAGTATTTATTCTTATTGTTCATTTTTGTGTTCTAAATATAAGTGATCTAACTGGTAAAAATAAGAAATGAAAAGAAATATTGATTCACCTCCCCTCTCAATATTTCCAACACTCGTTTGATTTTTGGAATTTTCACCCAATTTCAGTTTGAGTCCTCTGTTTTGAATAATTCTCTTGCATAGATCACATTTGCATAGTTTGAATTCTCATTTTCATAGCAAGAAAGGAAATTGTGCATAGATTATATTTGGATAGTTTTCAGGGGAATCGTGCATAGATTACATTGCATGGTTTGGCATCTTTTAATGCTTTGAATTGAAGTGGAATAGTGAAATTGAAAGATCTAGTTAGGAAAGATCTTGTTTGCTGCATATTTCAGTGTTGCATCATTGTTTGCACCTCTTGCCTACACTAGTTAGCTTTCATGGAAAATAAAAAGAGTTCTTTTTGTCATATTAGTTGCATTATAGGTGTGTTCAAGTGACATCGAGTTTTGAGCCTTGAAACTGAAATCTAATTCAAGATCAACTCTAAAATTCATCTCAATTAACCTAAGAAGCATTTGAAATTTAACGACACACATAAAGGTCTAGGCTAAAGATGTGTTTTGGCGTCATTAAACGTAGGAGCTGTCATTTTTTGTCAGCTTTACAATTCGAGGATCGTCCTCCACATACCTTCGGGTATATCGTATGGCGCTCCAGGCATGCTAAGTATATGGGAACGCTCTCATCGAACGGTTACACATTAGACAATGTCAGACCAGGCAGTAACTCCTCAAATCAATTCGTTGTATTCATGCAAGTTGGTCTTTATTATATACATGAAGGGAGAGACTATTCATTTCATCTCCCAGTGACTCTTCATATTTTCCATTATTTATTTACATCAGTTACACTTATTCACCCAATCCTGATGATTAGGTGTCAACATTCCCCCCCTTAATCTGAAGGCATGTTGGTGAGTCCAAGCATCGTTCTAAATCGTTCAAGCTTTTCTCTTCCAAGCGCTTTGGTGAAGATGTCTGCAATTTGCTCAATAGTGGAAATATGGCAGAGATGGATTATTTTGGCCTCAACATGATGTCGAATCAGATGATATTTAGTATGAATGTGTTTCGTTCGATCATGGAACTTTGGGTTCTTGGCCAACTTTATTGCCGAGGTATTGTCAATCATGAGTGGAGTCGATTGTACTTGTTTTACCTGCAAATATTCAAGAATTTTCCTAAGCCACACAATTTCTTTTGAAAAACTGCTGCCACATATTCTGCTTCTGTTATGGAATTAGCTGGAACTGATTGTTTGCGTGATCTCCAGGAGACAACTCCTGATCCAAGACTCATAGCATAACTGGAAGTAGATACCCCAGTTTCTGTGTCTCCATCGAAGTCTGAATCAAAGTATCCAATCAAGCTGAAGTCGTCCACCTGTGTATACTTGATTCCAAAGTCTTGAGTTACCTTTAAGTACCTTAGAACTCTTTTTGCAGCAGACCAATGTCCCTCAAAAGGTTTTTGCATAAACCTGGAGAGGATTCCAACAGCAAATGAAGTGTCTGGTCTAGTAGTAGTTAGGTAGTTGGGACTTCCTACAAGCTATCTATATTTTGTTGCATCCTCAAATTCTTTTCCTTCAATGGATGTGAGCTTTATGTTTTGTTCCATTGGAGTAGTAAGAGGATTGCATTCTATCATGCCAAACCTGTTCAACAGATCTCCAATGTACTTC
>APFE030729000.1:173961-206109 GCA_000404065.3 Pinus taeda
GTTTCCAAAAATGCCGTCCCCGTCCCCGTCCCCGTCCCCGTCCCCGTCCCCGCACCCACGTTTCCTGGCAACATAGATGGCTATGATTATACTACCAATCATCCAGTCATGAGTCCACCATCAGTCATCAGTGGACCTGTCTTTTGATCATTATACATGTAATGGTAGCTTATGTGTTGAATATGGGTATGCCTCACTTAGCAAAAAGATGTCATGATGTAAATGTATTGTAACAGAAGATGAAACTCGTTGGTTGTTCTTGATCCGGACTTATCACAAGGTAAAGCACTTCAGTCATCAGTCATTATCTCTAAGTTTGTGCTTTAGGGGGCACTTTGTTATAGCCTTTTTTTGTCTCACATGATCAATCAACCTCCTAATAGGATCAATCAACATCCTATCCCCCTTTACATCATCATTGCACAAATCCCTATGCATGACTCTCTCATTCCCCAGAGTTTTTTCCCTAAACTACATAATCTAAGCCAATTTTAGGACCAACACTTTTTGGCCTCTTGCTAGACTGCGTTCACCTATAGGTTGTTCCACTGTGGTCTGCATTGATCACCCACAGGTTGCTCCCTTTTGCACTTGCGTAGGTTTTAGAAATTTGGGAAAAAGAGAGATAATCTCGAAGCCTCCATTTCTAGAAGCTTTTAGGATCTGTTGTAACCATTTATCTCAGATAAAACTCTCGAATCTTATCCTATCCTACCTTGGAGTTTCCATCCCTTATCCTTAGATCTCGTCCTAGCATCAAGAGTGGATCTCAATCCCAAGATTGGTAAAAAGATAAGAACTCCCAACTTACCCCACTCCTCTATATATTTACAACCTCCCATATGCAAAGGGTTGGCTTTTGGAGATTGAATCTACCCTTATGTTGTCGTTGTGAGAGGTAGGTTTTCATGCATTTGGGGTGATTGGAGGTGCAATTTGTGACAAAGGAAGAACAAGTCAACAACTTGGAGGAGCTCTTCTACAAGATCAACACCTATTTGTGGTTGTAACTCACTCCATTTTTATCAATACAAAGAGTTCCATGTTTTCCTATATGTGATGTCGTCATTTCATATATTTCAATACCTTGTTGATTTGTTGAAAGAAGTAGATAATTGATGCTACATAGATCTCATAGTTTTTTGGCTTGTGTTGTCTGGTTGTGCAGGTTCTAATTTTGGTAGCTGGAGCTAGAATTGGAGCATTCAAGCCAAAGAAGGAGTGAAACATACGAAAGATTCCAAGTAGGTTTCATCCCTTCATCTACCTACTTTAAGGAAAACATTGAGTCCTTTGTCTTTCTATGGTTCTAGGTTAGCCACCAAACCTAGGGGAGATACTTTTGTCTATAATCGTAAATCATGTATAACAACAAGAGTCCACACAGGGTGCTAGGCAAAGTCACACTAGAGGAGGCTTTCAGTTGCCATCTGTCTTTAGATGGTCGGAAGAAGGTAGAGCCCACAGTTGAGAAGGGCACTTTCATGGGCTACAAACAAACATCTAAGGCGTATAGGGTGTATGTCCCAACATTCAAGAAAAAAGTGATCAGCCATGATGTGAAGTTTGAGGAGGTAAGGGCTCTCAACAAGTCCTTGGAGAGTGAGCAGGGTGCAACAAAGGAGGAGCAACAGGATCCCAAGCAAGAGGCTCAGCCAACCACTCAAACTTCATCACTGCCAATTGTTGGGTAGGCTGAGCAGCATGTAAATAAGGAGAAAGCGTAGGAACAAGAGGAAAGAGCAAAGAGAGTGGAACCTGTTAGATTTTGGTAGCATTGGACTAGTGTTCTAGTCTCGATTTATGTCTAAGAGGCTAAGGAACACGAGATCTCCAAAACTTAGAAAACATTTCACAAGATAAGCTTGTGAAACGCCATCGTTAAACTAATTGATCAAAAATTAAAAAATGCCCAAGTCTAACTTAGGAAAATTGATTAATTAATGGGAATTAATTAAGGATGAACGAGAATGCCCTAGAAACTCATACGGATCGAGTCTAAGATGATCTGTCGATGAGGATCTAATCATGGTCGTTGAAGCTCAAACGAGAGATTATAAGAGCAAGTCGATGGGATGGAGATAGACACAATTATTAGAGCAAGAGCAAGGCAGATCGAGCTACCTAGTGCGCAAAGATTTAGCGAAGGAAGAGTTCAATCCAGAGGGAAAGCATCAGAGAGAGGGAGCGACAAAGAGAATTCTAGAGGAGTTTCCTAGAAGTTTTCCATTATCGAAGAGGCAGGAAAAGGGAGGTTGAAATCATCTGCAGAAAAAGCCATCCAAGCAGTGTGAGTTAGCCAGTCCAGCTGAGCAAGTTGGTAAGAAGGGTTTGTTTCGTTGTCGGGAAACGGAAAGATCATCCAAAAGACAAAGCAAATTTTTCCAAAGGCAGGAGGAGGCTAGTCAACCCAGTTTGAGGTTGATTCAGGGGGTCGTACAATTTGCGCAGGCCAGCTATGCAAGCAGTGAGGAGGCAGTGCAAGCAGGGCCAAAGGTAGGTCGAGTTGTTTTTCAGAGGGAGAATTTTTCTCCTAATTGTGTTGGCCAGATCATTTGTCGGAGGATTCCCAATTTGGCATCTAGATATTGTACTCAAATTTTTGTTGCTGCCTAGTAATAAAATAAACCCTCATCTACTGCACCATTTTTCCTTCGGGGTTTTTCTGGGGAATTTTCAATCCAAAACTTATTGTGTCGATTTTTATTGTGTGTGCATTTATTTCTTAGTTCTAGTTTATTTTCTGCAATGTTTTTATGGTGAAGGATGCAATTGCGAATTATTTGTTAGTTGTCATAAACAATTAATCTGCTGACATTTAGGAGACTAATATCGAGTAATTACAATAAAGGAATTTTCTCATGGTATCAAAGCATTGAAGATTGGATCAAAGGCTCAAAAGTGAGAGAAGCAGAATTGTGCAATTTCAAAGGGATATCTAAGCACAATTTCTCCAAATCTGCGCAGGCCAGCCAGGCAGTGTGAATTACTAGGTAGAAATTGATTTCCAGCGGCAGAGTGCAAGAAAAAAATGATTTTCCCATAGCAGAATTCCAGCAGGCAGTGGATTTGCCGGATAGAGGGTTCTGGTGAGCATATAACGTTATTCGTTGAGCAAATCTAGGCGCAAAAGTTTTGTAACAAGGGTTTCAGCTATAGATCTGTGCAGGGATAAAAAGAGAAAAGCACACAAAAATTATACCCAAGATGTCTCCAACAAATTTCTCTGATTTCTTCAATGTGGTCACAGAGAGATTCAACATTCAGGAGGCCACAGATTTGTCTTCCAGATTGGAAGATGAATTTGCTCAAATAGCTTGCCTCTCCAGCTCAACTTCACAGGGTGTCTGGTATATAGACAGTGGAGCGTCAATTCATATGACAGGAGTTAAAGAATACTTCTCCAGCTATACGAAGGAGCTAATGGACTTCACGATTCATATGGGAAATAAGAGTAAATGTACTCCAGTTGGAGTAGGTATCATCGAGATTCAGACGGAGTTTGGGGAAACTACCAATGTTACAGATGTGTTGCATGTGCTCAGGTTGGATATGAACCTTATTTCAGTATCTCAGCTATAGGATAAGAGATATGATGTCCACTTTGTAGGGAAGAAGATGTTCATTAAACACCAAAACTGGAAAAATGTCTGTAACAACAGACTTTATAAGTTGTAGCTCGACTCTCCAAAGGCACTAGTTAGTAGCAGCAACAATGATAGCAGTAGCAGCGGGAGATGGCACAAGAGTATGGGGCATTTACACCATGCAGCACTCAAAGATGCTCAGGGAAACAGTGACAGGTGTTCCAAAATTGAGCACGGAACACAATGATGTGTGCAAGGGGTGCGTACTTGGGAAGTATGCTAAGGCAACCTTCCCAAGAAGTTACAGTAGATCAAACAGTGTGTTACAGCTTATACACAAGGATATTTGTGGCCCTATGTCCACTAGATCTCTCAGAGGGTACGAGTACTTCATCACCTTCATTGATGACTATTCCAGGAAAACCTGGATCTATTTCTTGAAGACAAAGGATGAAGTCTTCAGTCGCTTCAAGGAATTCAAGGCTCTAGTAGAGAATGTGATAGGGAAAAAGATCAAGGTGTTTCGCTCAGATACCGGAGGAGAGTACACAAACAGTGACTTCACGGGTTTCTATACGAAGGCATCAAGAGAGAGTGGACAACTCCATATAATCCACAGTAGAATAGACTAGTGGAGCGGAAAAAAGGTCTATAGTTGGGGTAGTTGGGGTTGCAAAGGCTATGTTATATGATCAAGACTTGCCCAAGTTCCTATGGGCAGAGTCATGTAACACAACAGTGTATATACAAAACAAAGTTCCCATAGTGTGTTGGAGAAGCTAACACTAGAAGAAGTCTTCTCAGGGAAAAATCCAGGAGTTAGTCACTACATAATCTTTGGTAGTGTAGCTTACTGCCATATACTAGATGAGAAACGCATTAAGTTGGATTAGATTGCAAAGAAGGGGTTCTTCATTGGGTATAGTGAGACCTCCAAGGCATATAGGAACTATATTCGTAGCAGCAGTAAGATTATCTTGAGAAGGGATGTGAAGTTCATGGAGGATAGAGCCTTCAAGAAATCTCGCGAGATGCTAGCAGGTGATTAGAGTGAGCCAGCAGAAGCTCCATTGGTTCAGTAGCAAGGGCAGCCAAAGGGACAATAGCAAGTACAGTCACAAGGATCTAGCACAATTATCAATACTAGCACGATTTCAAGGGAAAGAGATCATGTGAGTTCGCATCAGAGGCAGAATGAGTTGGTCAATCCTCCCACCACTAGTGGTTGAGCTAGCAGGGAAGTTCGTCAAACATTGAGGGATGTAGAGGAGTTCATAGGAGCTCCTAGGGCGAACAGGAGAGAACGCAGACAACTAAACAAGTGCCAAGCATTGGTGGCACAGGTTATTGAACCTTCCAGCTATCAGGAGACCACACAGCATCATGTGTGGTAGATGCCATAGTAGAGGAGTATAGCTCTATCATGACAAACAATGTTTGGGAGGTGATGTCGAGGCCTATTGATAGGTCAATTGTGGGATCTTGATGGATCTATAAGATCAAGTACACTGCAAATGGTAGTGTGGAGAAGTACAAGGCTAGGTTCATGGCAAAGAGGTATGCGCAAAAGGACGGTATAAACTATGAGGAGACCTTCACCCCAATTTCCAGATATACTTCCATCCACTCTGTGATATCTCTGGCTGCACAAATGGGATGGAAAATTTACCAGATGGACATCAAGAAAACTTTCTTGAATTGGGTGATAAAAGAGGAAGTATACATTGAACTAGTCGAGACTCATGAGCGGGGCACACGTGTGCATACTGAAGAGAGCACTATGCAGGCTCAAACAGGCTCCCAGGGCATGGTATCATCGGATTGACAGCTACTTGCAAAAGATGGGATTTGTTAAGAGCGACGCAGATCCCAACCTTTACCATCTAATGGTAGAGGATGAGTGGCTCATCCTAGTGTTGTATGTGGATGACCTATTTCTAAATAGGTCATTGGGGCTCATAAAGGATTGCAAGAGGAGCCTGGTAGCAAAGTTTGACATGAAGGATTTTGGACTGATGCATTACTCCTAGGCCTGGAAGTATGGCAGAAGAACGGGGAAATCTTCCTTCGTCAAGGAAGCTATACTACAGAGATTCTGAAGAGGTTCAGGATGCGAGATTGTAGACCTATGTCCACGCCTATGATTATGAACTGGAGGAAGATAGATGCATCAAAGGACGAGGATGTTGACCCAACCTTGTATAGGTAGCTCATCGGTTCCCTCATGTATCTGGTCAACACTAGGCCAGATATTTGCTTCGCGGTCAACACTCTCAGTGAGTCTATGGTGGGACTTAAGAGAGTGCATTGGACAGCAGCAAGGCACATTTTGTGGTATTTGCGTGGCACTATTGAGTATGGGTTGAGGTATATTGGAGGTGATGGTATCATGTTATCTGGCTACACATGTAGATTGGTCGGAAAATTCAGTGGATCAAAAAAGCACATTAGGGTGTTGCTTCAGCATTGGATCAAGGGTTGTATCTTGGTGCAGCAAGAAGCAAAAGTCTATGGCACTGAGCTCTGCAGAAGCAAAGTACATGGCAGGTAGCATGGCCACATGTGAAACTATATGGATTTGAAAGCTGCTAGTAAGTTTGTTGAGTCAGAAGATGCAGGCGACCAGTATCTATTGTGGCTAATCGGAGTTGCATCAAGCTCTCTGAAAATCCAGTGTTCCATGATTTGTCAAAACATATAGACATACAATACCACTTCATCAGAGATTGTGTGCAGCGTGGAGCAGTCCAACTACTACATGTTCCCACAGAGCAGCAAGTTGCAGATATACTCACGAAAGCTCTAGGGAGAGAGCTAAGTTTGTCTATTTCAAAGAACAGATGGGTATAGTGGAGAACCCTTTTCAGTTGCAGGGACAATAGATCAGTTCTTAGTTGCAATAGTTGAAGCAGCAACTTCAGATCAGATGTAGCGCAGGCAGTGTTGGCAGCAGTGTAGGGAGGCACAGTGCAGTGTCAACAACAACATAGATGCAAAGTGGTTCAGCTAGAGGATTAGCAGCTGAATCAAAGTATGCGTAGTAGCTTGGTGGACAATGACAATTTGTTGTAAATGTCAAACGCCAACAGTGTGGTCTAGTTACAGAGGAGAGATTTTTATGAGAGAACACCTTCCTCGCTAAAAGGGAGTGTTAGATTTTGGTAGCATCGGACCGGTGTGCTAGTCACAATTTGTGTCTAAGAAGCTAAGGAACACGAGATCTCCAAAATACATAAAAGGTTCTGCGAGATAAGTTTGTGAAACACCTTAATTAAATTAATTGATCAATAATTAAAAAATGTCTAAGTCTAACTTAGGAAAATTGATTAATTAATGGGAATTAATTAAGGATCATCGAGAATGCTATAGAGACTCACACAAATCGAGTCTACGATGATCTTAGTCATTGATGAAGATCTAATCATGGTCGTTGAAGCTCAAGCGAGAGATTATAAGAGCAATTCAATGGGATGGAGATAGACACAGTTGTGAGAACAAGAGCAAGGCAAATTGAGCTATCTAGTACGTAGAGATTCGGCAAGGGAAGAGTTCGAGTTAGAAGGAGAGCATTGCAGAGAGGGAACAACAGAGAGAATTCCAGAGGAGTTTCCCAACAGTTTTCCAAAGATGAAGAGGTTGGAAAAGGGAGGCTGAAATTTTCTGCACAGAAAGTCATCCAAGCAATGTGAGTTAGCCAGTCCAGCTGAGTAAGTTGTCAAGAAGGGTTTGTTTCAGTTGCCAGGAGCCAAAAATATCATCCAAAAGGCAAAGTGAATTTTTCCAGAGGGAGGAGGCTAGTCAGCCAAGTTTGAGGCCGATTCAGGGGGTCGTACGACTTGCGCAGGCCAGCAATGCGAGTAAGGCCAAAGGGAGGATGAGTTGTTTGTCAAAGGGAGAATTTTTCTCCTAATTGTTTTGGCCAGATTATTTGCTAGAGGATTGCTAATTTGGCATCCAGATATTGTTCTCAAATTTTTGCTACTGCATAATAATAAAATAAACCCTCATCTGTTGCACAAGTTTTCCTTTGGGGTTTTTTCGGAGACTTTTCAGTCCAAAACTTATTGTGTCGATTTTTATTGTGTGCATCTATTTCTCAGTTCTAGTTTATTTTCTACAGTGTTTTTATCGTGAAGATTGCAAATGTGAATTATTCATTAATTGTCGTAAATAATTAAACTACTAACAGTTAGGAGAATAATATCTAGTAATTGCAATCAAGGAATTTTCACAAAACCCACTCAACCAGTGACTCACAATACAGGGAGAGGATGATCCAGGTGGAAAGATCAGTTGATTAGGGAGGCTCAAGAGAGAGTTGGAACCCCCAGCTCGACATTCAAACAGAATAAACAGCCACAGAGATATATGGAGTATGTGACACTTATGACTAAGGTGATAGACACAAGGCCTTCTTGCTATAAGGAGGCATCTTCTCAGTAGGTATGGCGAGATGCCATAGTGGAGGAATATTCCTCCATCATGATGAATGATGTCTGGGAGATTGTGCCAACACCGGTTGGAAAATCAGTTATGGGATCAAGTTGGGTATACAAGATCAAGCACGCAACTGATGGGAGTGTGGAGAAGAGCAAGGATCGATTTGTGGCCAAAGGTTTCTCTCAAGTCGAAGGGATAGACTATAATGAGACATTTGCACCAATGGCTCGATATTTGTCCATTAGGACCATTTTGGCGGTTGCAATGCAGATGGGGTGGAAGATCCACCAAATGGACATGAAGACCGTCTTCCTTAACAGAGTTGTTGAGGAAGAAATTTATGTTGAGCAACAAGAAGGGTTTGAGACTTTCAGCAAAGACATGCATGTTTGCAGGTTGAAGAGAGCTCTTTATGGGCTCAAGCAGGCACCAAGGGCATGGTATGCCCGGATAGACAACTACCTTCTTGGATTGGGCTTCACCAAGAGTTAAGTTGACCCAACTTGTACTATATTGTGGTTGGGGGGCAGCCTCTCATTCTTGTGTTATATGTAGATGATTTGATATTGACAGGAGACAAGGAGCTCATCTGTGGCTGCAAGAGAGATCTTGCAAAAGAGTTTGAGATGATAGGGAAAAAGCATTATTTCCTTCGGCTGGAGCTATGTAAGGGTGATGGGAAGATATTCTTGGGGCAGGGCAAGTACACACAAGAGATTCTCAAGAGGTTCCACATGCAGAATTGTCGGCCCATGACCACGCCTCTAGTCACAAACTGGAGAAAGGTGGACGCTACCAGAGGTGAGCAGGTGGATGCCACTCTTTATAGGCATCTCATAGAGTCATTGAAGAGATTTGCTTTGCTTTGCTTTGTAGTTAACCAATTGAGCCAGTTCATGGTTGAGCTGACGAGAGTGCATTGAGTTGTTGCCAAGAATGTGTTGAGGTATCTCATGGGCACAACAGATTATGGATTATTGTACAAGCAAGTTTATGGAGTGAGGCTTCAAGGATTTACAAATGCAAATTGGGCAAGGAGTTCAGCAAACAAGAAGAGCACTTCAGGTCGTTCCTTCAATGTTGGGTCAGCAATTATTTCCTAGTTTAGCAGGAAGTAGAGATTAATGGCATTGAGCTCAGTTGAGGCCGAGTACATGGCTACCAACTTAGCAACTTGCAAGGCCATATGGATGAGGAAACTACTTGTTGGGTTGCTCAGTCAGAAGTTGGAGCCCACAGTTATAAACTGTGATAATCAGAGTTGCATCAAGCTCTCTGAAAATCATGACCGTGTTGGAAAATGTAACTAGGATCGGTCTTCATTTAATCTATTTGAGTCATCTTCTAATGTACCTGTCAAAATAATAAAGAAAATAATAATTATTATTATTATTGTGACTTATTAAAGCATGGGTTTCATGCTTGGGTCACCATGTCTTAGGTCAAAGTCCCCATTGAGGACTTCTAGGATTTATTCTGAGTCAATAGAGTCATTGTACTTTTAAAGAGACCCTTCTTGGGCTTTTGAATAGTGTAAAAAGGTTAAGTATTGAGTCAAATATAATTTATGTATCCTCCACATCAAGTCGGCCTAAGGACCCTAATTCAACCTCACATGGAGCCTATATATACAAACAAGTCGAAGTCATTTGGAACACACTCTCTCACAAGAAGTTTGATATGTCTTGTAGTTGGGACAAATGCGAAGTCTTTTGTTGGGAAACCAAAAGAAGTGTGAGTTGGGTGGAGTCTAAGGAGAAGAAGAAAATCGAAATTTTGGTGCCTCTGTTTCTTTGTTTCGGAACCTGGATTGGGAGATCGAAGTCTTCCAAGTTTCATTGTTGTTGGAAGCTATTGCCTAGTCGAAGTTGCTGGAAAAGGGTCGAAGATTTGGGAGGCTCACTTCGTGTGGAGGGAAGGTCAGGTCTTTGTCTAGGGTGAAGAGTCTCAAAGAATACTGTTGAAAGGAACAATTTCTTGACTGGGATTTCCCCTCAAGGGGGATTTTTCCCTAGCATAGTGCCTACATCTGGAGTCTATTGTTTATGTGTTGCTGCTTTGGTAACTGCTTGATGAACTAAAAGAAAGAAGATATAAAGAATCGTAATAACAAGAAACATCACAAGTAATTATCAAGAATAAGAAAATCTTTCCGCCTTTCTGATTTTCTAACAGACTGTTCCAAGCACATCAAGATTTGATACCACCATATCAGAGATTGTGTTCAGAGGGGAAAAGTCATAGTCCAATACATGCCTATAGGTAGATATCTTGACCAAGGCATTGGCAAGAGGAAGATTTGTCTACTTCAAAGATAAAATGGGTGTAGTACAAAACACCTTCCTCTCTAAGAGGGAGAGAGAAAGGGCACAAACTTAGCTCATTATGCATCAGACAACTTGTGTGTTCAACTCAACAACAGAAGGAAGTTCAGTTTAGCATCCAAGTTTTCTAGATTAGCGCACTTGGGCAAAAAGAGAGGCTGAACTGCCTCAACGAACTTTTAGCCAACATACATCTCTTCCAGGGCCATGTTTCGCTACGTGGAGGGGAAAATTTAGCTTGTACGAGCCAATATAGTGCAAATGTAGTAGGTCAAGTAGGGAACGAGTGCGCAGACTCAAGAGGCCTTCGTGTTGAGGGACAGAGAATTGAAGGGAGATTTACATCATATTTGTAATTATTATCTAAAGATTTTGCTTAGCAGAATAATAAAACACACAAGTTGGCAGGTTTTGCCGAGTTGGTGTTTCTCAAGTAAATTTCTAGTGTATTGTTTTATCATGTGCTTGTGTCCTTAAGAAATTTATTTTCCGTTGCTATTTTTTTTTGTTATAGTACTCAGCATATTTAGTAAAATTGTTGAAGACCAATTTTTAGTTTCTTCATCGTAGAATTTTTATTAAATTAGCGGCTAGGTATTAGAGATCCACAAAAACTTAAATCACAAGTATCCTGAGTTTTCTAACCTTAGCATGCATAGCAAAAATAAATAAAGTTGAAGACAAATACATTTAACACATTAGGCATAGGATATACCCAAGAAACCCCAACTCCGGGCAAAACCTGCAAACTATGTGTGTTTCTTTTATTATCTTCAAGAAAAATTACAAGGTAACACTTCCCTTTTACAACAAAAAAACCTACAACTCCAAGAAAATTTGAATCAGCCCCAGTGCACTTGTGTTGTTGTAAGGCCACACAGTACAACCTCTCTGCACACTTGTACGAACGTGCAGTACGTTCATTCTCTGCGCACTATACGAACTCGCTAAAGCTAGCTGAGTTAGAGGTTGTTCGGCCCTCTCTTTCTCTCCCTCTTAGTCATTGATCATCTCTTGACTATTGAAACCGTAGTTTTTCTCTTGTTGAGCTAACACACACTACCTATGCCAAATCGAACTGCCACTTTTGCGCCCTCTTTCCCCTTATAATCCGACCTAGGCCCGACCATCACTCTCAATGGTTGAGAAGAAATCATGTGTTGACTTTAGGATTTTAATTTTCCCTAAGCCCAACATTAGGAAACAGTTAAACAAGTTAATATTCTACTAAGTGGTTGCTTTGTGGGTCCCTCTGATAGTCTTGGCACCTAGGCAAGTAAAACCCTTACTTCCCTACTCCAATCAACACTCCCTCTTAGAGAGGAAGGTGTTCTGCACTACAACCAACATGTCCCTAAGGTAAACAAATTTGCTCCTTGGCAAAGCCTTGGTCAGAATATATGTTGTCTGCTCCTCTGTTGGCATGTATGGGAGTTTAATTGTAACTCTAAACAATGTCCCTAATGTGATGATAGCATATCCCATTGTGCTTTCAGCAACTGTGAAACATTGGATTCTCAGAGAGCTTGATGCAGTTATGGTTGTCACAGTGGATCACAGTGGGCTCTAGCTCCTGTTAAAACAAGCCCACGAGCAGCTTCCTCAACCAAATGGCTTCGCATGCTTTAAAACTGACAACCATGTACTCGGCCTCTGCTAAGCTCAATGCAACTAATGCCTACTTCTGACTGAACCAGGAAACAGTTGTTGATCCAACACTAAATGTGCAACCTGGTGTGCTCTTCTTGTCTATGGAACTCCCCGCACAATTTGCATTAGTTAAGCTCTCAAGCCCCACCCCATCAACCTGTCTATACCACAATCCATACTCTAGCGTCCCCCTGAGATACCTCAATACATGATTGGCAGCAACCCAATGCACTCTAGTAGGCTCGACCATGAACTAGCTCAAAGAGTTAACTACAAAACACATATATGGCCACGTGTTCACCAAATACATTAGTGACCCAATCAACTGTCGGTAAAGCATGGGATCTAATCACTCCTATCTGGATGTGTCCACCTTCCTTCAGTTTGTGCCTAGAGGCGTGGTCATGGACCTGCAATCCTGCATGTGGAATCTCATAATCTTTAGGGCATACTTGCCTTGTCCCAAGAAGATCTCCCCATATCCTTGCCAAGCCTCCAATCCAAGGAAATAGTGCATCAACCCCATATCCTTCATCTCAAACTCGCTTGCAAGATCTCTCTTGCACTGTTGGATGAGCTTATCTGTGCTTGTCAAAATGAGATCGTCCACATACAACACTAGAATGAGCAGATCAACTCCAAACAACGTAGTAGAGGTTTGGGTTTGCTTCTCTCTTAGTGAAGCCCAAACCCTTCAAGTAACTGTCAATACAAGCATACTATGCCCGTGGAGCCTGTTTGCGCCCATACAAGGCTCTCTTGAGTCTACATACGTCAGTCTCCCTGTCATAGGTCTCAAACCCCTCTGGTTGCTCAATATAAATCTCCTCCTCAACAACAACATAGAGGAACATTGTTTTAACGTCCATCTGGTGGATTTTCCACCCCATCAGAGATGCAATGGCTATAATGGTCCTGACAAGCGAATATCTGGCCAAGAGGACAAATGTCTCATCATAGTCAATGCCCTCTACTTGCGAGAACCCCTTGGCCACAAATCTTGCCTTATATTTCTTGATGCTCCCATCAACCCCATGCTTGATCTTGTAGACCCACCAAGAGCCTACCATAGATTTGCCGTCAAGTCTCAGTACCACCTCCCAGACATCATTTTTCATGATGGAGGCATACTCCACCATGGCATCTCTCCACTCCATCATGAGTGCCATACACTCTATGTACCTTTGTGGTTGTCTGCTCTATCATACTGATGTACTAGGAGCACCAACTCACTCTTGCACCTCCTAGATCAACTGCTTTTCCCATCTCGCTCTCCTTCTCCCTGTATAGGGAATCATGGCCTAAGTGGGCTCTACTCTCTCCTCCAACTGCATGTCCCCCTTGTCCTCATGCTTCTCAACCTACCCATCAATGAGTGCAGCTATAGTTTGAGGTGTTGGCCGAGCCTCCTACTTGGGAGCTTGCTGCTTCTCCTGCACTATAGCCAGCTCACGCTCTAAGGACTTCCTCAAAGCCCCCTTTCTTCCTCAAACTTCACATTTCTCCTAATGGTTGTCTTCTTTAGTGTTGGTACATATACCATGTCGCTTTGAATGACTCATTGTAGCCCACAAAGATGCCTTTCTCCATTATGGGCTCTGACTTCGATATTTTCTCTGCTGGTACATGGTAGTACACCAGGCTGCCAAATATACAAAAATGTGAAACATTTGATCTCTTACCTGTAAAGGCCTCTGATGTAACTCACCCCAACACTCTGTGTGGCCTCCGATTCTACAAGAAAATTGTTGTATTGCATGCCTCAGGCCAAAGAAATTTGGGCACCCCTTGGTCATGTTGAAAAATGTAACTAGGTTCAGTCTTCATAAATGCATTTGTCAAAAGAATGAAAAAGAACATTTTTATTATTATTACAATGGACTTATTAAAGTGTGGGTTTCATGCTTGGGTCATCTTTTATTAGTCAAAGTCCCCATTGTCGACTCCTAGGATTTATATTGAGTCATTAGAGTTATTGTACATTTTATGAGACCCTTCTTGGGCTTTTGAATTATGTAAAAAGGTTTATTATTGAGTCAAATTAGGTATTTGACAACTCCACACCAAGTCGGCCTCAAACTAGGTAATTCGACCTCACTAAAAGCCTATATATTGGAGCAGTTTGAATTCATTTGGAGCATTCACTCTCTCTCACACAAGTTCGATAACCAAAAGAAAGAGCTAAAAAAGTGTGAAGTAGGAAATGAGGCTAAAAGGAGTGCGAAAGTGGAGAAGAATGGAGAAAAAGGCAAGATCGAAATTTTGGGCTATCTATCTCTCTCTCGTGTGGATTCCTCTAGGAGATCGAAGTCTTTCTTGTCAAGTCGAATTTGTTGCTAATGCTATTTGCTGGGTCAAAGTGTTGTTCCTACAAGGTCAAAGTTGCAGGAAGAGGAGGTTGACTTGGTGGTTGGAGGAGGTCTATGTCTAGGTTGAAGAGTCTCAAGAAAACTATTGAAGGAAGAGATTTTGACTGGGTTTTCCCCTAGATAGGGGTTTTGCCCTGGCAGAGTGCCTACATCTTGTGTCTTGTGCTTTTGTGATCTTCATACACACATAATTTGGTAATTGCTGGAAGAAAGATAATATAACAAAGAAGTAAAAGAAGCCAACATAGTTCACAAGTAATTATCAAGAAAGAGAAATCTAACCCTAACTCTACTAGCATTGATTTCTCAACAGGTCATGCAACATGGCTTTGGCCGCTTCAACTATGACATTGTTTTAGCGCTCTGCCACCGCATTTTGTTGAGGGTTATAAGGTGTGGTCAGCTCCCTCCTAAGGCATTTCTTGGCACAAAACTCCTTGAATGCATTTGAGGTGTACTCCCCAATGTTATCTAACCTTAGCGCTTCGACTTTCTTCTTGGTATGGTTCTCGACCAAGGCCTTAACTCCTAAAACTTCGAGAAGACTTCATCCTTTTTCTTCGTGAAGAATATCCAAGTCTTTCTCAAGTGATCATCTATGAAGGTGGCATAGTACTTGTACCCCATAAGGGATACTGAAGAGAAGGGACCACAAACATTTGAATGAAGAAGGTCCAAGATGTCCTCGACTCTGTTGTCTCTACTAGGAAAAGAGGTTTTGGCATACTTGCCAAGTGTGAAACCCTTGCTCACCTCATGTTAGTCCACATTGCATTGTGGTAGCCCCGTCACTATCTCCGTAAGATTTTAAGCGTGCCATGGTGCAGATGCCCCATGCGCCTATGCCATAACTCCCCAAGCTCCCTACCTAAGTCACAGCTCCCTCTACTAGTCAATGATATGGTTATCTCAAACAACAATCTGTACAGGCTCTTATGTATGACGCCAACCTATTGGTCACCTTGGAGTCCGAGGGTTTTAGGAAAACCCTATGTTGTCTAAAGGTCACCTCGTACCCCTTATCCTCCAATGTTGAAACTAAAATGAGGTTCTTCTTGAGCCCTGGAACGTAAATGACATCTCTAAGAAACAGAGGATTTCCTGACTCCTCAAATTTGCCTGTACCAGTTCCCTCGACTCAATACTTCCCATCATCTCCCATCTCAATATGGAACTACACGTCCTTCTCTGTCAATTTGTTGAACTAGTTCTTGTTCCCCGTCATATGATAGGATGCACCGTTGTCTATTTACCATAAGTTGGTAGTCAAGCTTGACATGCAAGCAATAAGTGAGAACTCATTCTCAAAATGAGAATAGAACTCATCTATCTCTACAAAGGCTGCTACTTGGTCCTTGGAACCTTTCTTCCAGTTAAGGAACTTAGTAGCATAGTGCCCAAATTGGTGGCACAAAAAACACTTGATCTTGCTAAGATCTTTCTTCTTTTCACCCTTGGAGCTTGGCTCATGATCCAGGTGGATATTGGTGGCCACCTACCAAGTCCACTTGGACCCCCACCATTGTTTCTTTCATATTTTCAGTTTCCTTAATTGTAGCACAATTTACTATTTTTAGCAGTTTTTCGGGTCCTGAACTTCCGGAGCCATTTTGAGAGGCCTTAAACGACGTTTTTTGGGAAAACTGGGAGCAGCAATGGGTCCATGGACCAATATGTTCTTCCAAAGTTTGTATTTCTCGGATAGATCTTTCTAACGAGATATTGTGCAGTCAAACGGAAATCATATGCCAAAAGTTACAACCCCAGGAAATTGATGTACCAAATTTACCCAAACAGGGCCACAGTTTGGCGTTTCATCTTCTAGGGTTAGGTTTTTGGATGTTCAGGGTTTTCCATTGTTTCTCAACAATAAATAGGCCTTTGAGCCTCATTGTAACACAGTTTAGAAGCATGTAGCTGCCACATCTCTTCTCAGAGATAAGCTACCATCGCCCTAGCTGGTTTATTTCCATTATTGTTTGTAAGCATATTTCAGTGCTTTACATTAATGAAATGAAGTATTATTTCCGCTGCATCTCTGTGTTTATGGTTATCTCTGTAATTTGTTGCATTCTTGTTTAAATCCGGATCAGCTCACCACCACCATTGTTCTTCTTGCCCTTTGACCTGCCCCCTTTACTGGATAGGGCAAAGTTCTCAGTTCTCTTTATCTTTGGTCTTGGTGTGAGACCCTGATTGAGCATATCTGCTAAGTTCTTCTTGGACACAATCACCCCATAATCTCTCCTAGTCCAGAAGCTTCTCCCTCACGCATATTTTGCTCATAAAGGTTTCCTGAGCCTTGGTGAAACCCATCAGGGCAAAACTCACTAGGTCTCTATATGAACTGTCTCACCAACACCAGCCAGCACGTCCCTAACTTGGGTAAACTTGATGAGGTAAGACACCATGAATCTAACTTGATCATTCTCATGGTTCTCAGTCTATCCTTCAACACTAACTTCCTAGCCTCGCTCGAACCCTCATAGAGGCCAATAATGGCTGTCCACATAGCTTTGGCTAACTTTTTCCAGGTCAAGTGAGGAATGATGTCGTCTTTGACTCCATCCAAGTGATTCTCTTCACCTTGGAATATCTTTTGTTATGTTGAGCCAAATACTAAGGGTCATTGGAGGTGGCTAGGGCATTGTCCACAAACTCCCACACCCCTTGTTCCTCCAACACCACGCCAATCCTTGTTGAAAGTGTAGCCTGGGAGATACTCCCACCACCCTTGGGGTACTAGGTTGTGGAGAAAACCCACAAAAATGAAGTTTTGTGGACAATGTACCCAAGTGGTGGGCTTTGGATAGAAGTTGTTGGGCTAAAGACCCAAAAGAAATTATTATTTACACTACTGGTTGCAAGAGGGCACCTTTGATGGACTAAAGGGGGCACATAAGACAACCGTAGAGGTATATAAACATTAAGTGATCGAAGGAGAGGTCTAACGATCCACCGCAACTGATCTCAAGAAGCACATTGAACCTAAAAGGGAGTCACAGAACACAAGGAGAAGTTGAGTTGTTGATGAGCAAGTTTTTTTAGCCTGTTTTGAGCTTGGAAGATAGGTCGAGATTACCCAGGAAGAAAGATGGATTTCTGTGTTTTGTGCCCTAGTTAGGGCTTTAAAACAGGTCAAATTTAGGAGTTCTTCTATTCCCTAACGAAAGTTTGTTCAGGCCGAGTTTAGCCACAGAATTTCTCTGTTGAAGGTTGTCTTCTGTTCAGCATATAAGGGAGAGGTTGAGCCCTAAAAGGAGGCTTGTTTAGCCTTGATTTGATCTGTAATGGTGGGTCGCAGAGCCTGAAGAATCTGCGCTGGGTTCTGTGGGTAGGCTGAGCTTTGAAGTAGGCCGAAACTAGTCTCAGCCTTAGAACAGAAATGCGAGTTACCTCAGGTATAGAGAATAAGCAGAGGGACAACTTGTGGGAAGATGTGTCGGAGAAGTTTGGGTTGCTAAGTTGCTAGTTGAAAGACTGATATACAATGATCTAATAAGAGCTTGGTCACTGTGAGAAGTTGAGCTGGAAAAGGGCTAATTATACAGTGTCTTGAAGAGGCACAATCACTGTGAGAAGCTGGTTGTTGGAGCTAATTGTGCAAGAAATTTGAAGAAGCAAAACCCTTCTGAGCAGCTAGCATGCAGAGGCATTGAAGTAGCAATTACTCTATAAGGAAGGAGGAAAAGGACCTAACAGGTACACCAAGGACAAGAGCACCAAAGGGTTTTAAGTGAAATTCATCTACAACAAGTAAAAGGGTTTGTTATTTGTTGTTTGGGCAGATTGACAGTCAAAAGTACTTGACTTCAAGCCCTAGTTTTTCCTTGTATCAGGGTTTTGTAAGCACCATGATCCCTGGAACAGGAGCCCTATGTTTGTTTTATTAATGTTGTAATAAAAACAAGTTTTGGGTCTGCAAAATTCTTGTGTACTTAATTGATTCTCTGTTGTTAAATTTCTGTTGTGCAAAGTGCTTGTCGTTGTGTGTATTTCAGTGTGTTTATTATCGTGATTAGACATTGACCTGATCTAAATAACTAGGAAAAACGAACAATCCTATCATGCCATGACCAGATGTTGGACGCACCGTCCAACCTATCAACAAAACTGAGACCCTGATATGCCACACTGCCAATCTGCACTGTCCAGAAACCCTAGCAGCCAAGTCAAACTAGTGAATTCGCTCCCTCTAAACACAGAACCTGCTCCTGAAGATAAAAATGTGCTGAGTCTTCTTTAGAGGCTAAGCTCTGATACCACATTAGTTTTCCTTAAAACACTGCAACTAATTTATGATTTAAGTATGCAACCAGAAAACAACTAAATTGTTGTTCTAAAAACTTAAATCACAAATACGTAGAGTTTTCTAACTATAGCATGTACAAACACATTAAACACATTAGACATTGGATATAACCGGGAAACCCCAACTCCGGGGGAAACCTACAAACTGTGTTTGTTTCTTTTATTATCTTCAGCAAAAGTAATCTTCAGGAAGAATTACAGCAGGGGAACACTTCACTTTTACAACAGAGGAACCTACTAAACAGCTCCAAGAAAATTTGAATCAGCCCATGCGCACTTGTATTGTTGTATGTCAGCATAGTATGGCCTCTCTGCACACCTGTACGAACTGTACGGGCACACAATGCGCCTTTCCTCTGCGCACTGTATGGCCACACTGAAGCTGGCTAAGTTAGAGGTTGTTTGGCCCTCTCTCTCTCCCTCTTGGGCATTGATCTTCTACTAACTGCTAAAACCCTATTTGTTCTCTTGCTGAGTTAACACACACTGCCTAGGCCAGATTGAACTGTGACTTCTGCGCCCTATTTCCCCTTATAATTTGACCTGGACCCCACCATCACTCTCAATGGCCAATATTAAATCCTGATGAAGGGCTAAGATTAAATCATATGCTGACTTTAAGATTTTAATTTTCCTAAGTCCAACTTTAGGAAACAGTTAAATAAGTTTAATATTCTGCTAAGTGACTGTCTTGTGGGTCCCACTGCCAGCCTTGGCACCTAGGCAAGCAGAACCCTTGCTTCTCTACTCCAATCAACAGGGAGGATAATAATCATTCCGCCCAACCACCCAAAATAACCCCAATTGACTACAAAGGTATTCTATAACAGTTAATCTAGAAAAGTATATAAGCAAGGGAGAAAGGCTCTTATTCACAAGAAGCTCTATAGATGTCAAATGCTCCCATAATGAAAAGAGCAATAAAATGGTATATATGGTACACAGTTTTTTTCTTGGTAAGTTCATCAGAAATCCTACGTTTGCACAAGAAAGAAATATTATTTGACATACAAGCAATATGGCACCAGAACAAAATGACCTTAAGCTATTATCACTTATATTGTGACAAAGCTTCATTGCTGATCTCTCTGTACATGGCAACATTGACATTAGCAGTACTGGATCTTTTACAAAAGCATAGAGAGATTGGAAGATAATGAATTTAAGTCATCAAGAGACAGAGTTATCCTAAGCATGACTCATCATACACACCACCAGAGGTGTAACTTGACAAGTCTAACAAAATATAATATATGACAGATTTCATCTTGAGAATGCAGTGAATGAACCGTACACAACCTATAGATCATCATTATTTATCTTCAGAAAAAGAACCATCAAACAATGCATATATGTCCCTTCCCGTTATGTTCTTGCTATGGGAAAATTGTCCAATTTCAAACTACTAAACACATAAGAATACATATTAAGAGGACACAAACATTACCTGTTTGGAGAAAAATCTGCATCATCATCTTCTTCAGAATCATAACGAGCACGTTCCTGGGCAACTTTCCTTGAAAAGCCTTCATCCCAGTAAAGCCTTTCCCAGTTCTCTCTCAACTCTTGAAACAACTCTATATATTGTTTGCACCAGGACTCGGCCTCCTTCAAGTTGATTGACAACAGTTCAATTAAAAATCAATAAGCATGAGGGAAATTTATTGTAAATGTAGTTTGCTTGAGCAGCTGGCATTGTACTAAAGCTAAAAAACACAACTTCCATGAGAGCTTTGGTCCTGCTTGAACCTTATGTACATAAAAATAACATAGGCAAATGGAAAAGATTCTATAATATAATATTAAAACATAATAAAGAATATATATATATATATATATATATATATGAATTAGAAATTAAAAAGGCATTCCTTGAAAAGGCACAAAGCAGACCCCTTTAAATCGTGCTTAAATGGATCATCAATTGTAATTGAAGATTCACTTATTATTCAACATACATTATCCTATATTGACTTTTATCAAGTTAAAGTTTAAAAGCTTCAGTGTGCTACATTAGTATCAGAACCACAGCTGCCATGTAGCTGAACAAGAGCACATGCCACCATGTCCATCATACAGCTGTAACACAGCTGTGGACAGCCATACAATAGTGCCACTGCTGTACCAGCCATAAAGCTGAATTACTGTTACCATACCATTCAATTCACCTACAATCATACAAATTTCTGTTTCCATACAGTTAGCCACGCAATTCCATAATTCTAGTTTCCATACAAACAAAGTTGTGCAGTTATACAAGAGGGTGATTAGTGTTGAATTTTTTGTAGCTGCAGTTGGTATTCTTTATTTGCATTAGCTCACAAAATTAAAGGAAAATGAAGAATGTGAACTTGAATTTAAGTCAGCTCCCAATAAAAGAGGGAAAAATTAAATTTTGAAATTCAAAAGTCAAGTTGGCCCTCGTAAAAGTTCAAGTCAGCCAGCCCTAAAGACGCACCTATTCGGGCTCATTAGATCACTATAAAAAGGCCACTCGTCCTCCTTTTGACATCAAATCGGATAACACAACTATTATTCTTCTGTTCTGTTCTGTTCTCATGTTCGAAGATTTCTGGGCAAGTTTGAGAAGGCTGAAGTCTTAGGAGAGGCTGAGGGCCTCAGTTCTGTTTCTGAAGGAGGACCAAAATCTTGTGAAGACCAGCACGGCAGGGAAAGGGTTTACTGCCATTGATCAAGAGCTGTTGTTTGGATGGTCAAGCCCTAGGAAGTTCCAAGTTTGACTGGTAACTCAGATTGTACTCTTGTTGAATTGGAAAATTTATCTAAGAAAAGGTTGCAGGGTTTTTTCCATAGTTAGGGTTGTCCTAGGATAAAATTTGTGTCTCTTGTATTTGGCTCTCTCTTCATGATCTTATTGTCATTATTGTTTTACTGTTGAGATTTTCTATGTATAATTGCTTAATGAAGAATGTGACATGAGATGAATTAGTTAAAGAATCATTGGAAAATAATTATCGGATTAGGAAACTAGCGGTGCTAACGAGATAACACCTGATGATGATCTAAGGATGGGGCTCGGCATTTCTGAAGCCATGGGCCTGCCTCTCGGCGCTCTCCCTGTGGCTGCCCTTGGATTGCCGGGGGGTTTGGCCACCAGGGCTCTCCCCCACCTCTCCTTCTCCCATGGAGGATTCAGATGCAGACCCTGAGGCACCCTCTTTTGGCGATATGGTCACGGGTCGACCAATGGAGCAAGAGTCATTCTTCACCAGGCTAGCTTCATGCACAGCATTCCACTCCTCCAAAACAAGCCCTGAAGCTAGGGAAAAATGGCAAGAGAAAGGAAAAAACGTTGACGTTCAAACTACCAAAGGCACTAACTCTGCAAATACTTCAGCTATGGAAGCAGACACCACAGAGGGTCAGTTGCAAAAGGCAAGAATAAAATCAAGAAGCAACTACAACCCAAAAGCCAAAAAAATCCCGAAGTTGGAAATCCAAGACTTAGGGGTAGCTGTTTACAGAGACTATATGCAAGAACATGCAGTAATATGCAAATTCATGGGCATCTAGCCCACAGAGAAAGCTCTAAATTGGTGGATACAAGCCAAATGGAAACCAAAGCCAGAAATCAAACTCCAACTAGGTTCAAAGGGGTTCCTTACAGTCATTTTCGATCTCTTAGAAGACAGAGACAGGATATATGAGGGAGGACCCTACTTCTTCAACTCTACAGGTCTGTATATAAGATTCTAGAAAGAAAATTTCACTCCTGAGAAAGAGGACTTCACAAGAGTCTTGGTTTGGGTTCGCCTATATTCCGTACCAACTGATTATTGGGCCCCTTCTGTCCTTAAAGGCATTGGAGACCAACTAGGAGAATACATAAAAATGTCGGAGGGCACATGAAGCGGACATTATGTCTCTTATGCCAGAATATGTGTATACATTGATGTCTCTGGAGCCTGTCCGGAAGCCATAAAATTGATATTCAGGGATGAAGTCTGGCTCAAGAGCATTGACTATGAACACATCCCATTCCAGTGTAGGAAATGCCATGAGCATGGACACCTCTTTAGGGATTGCCCGCAAAATAAAATGCCTCAAAACAGTGAGCAAGTCAGCAAGAAAAAGGATGAACAGGGCTTCACCAGAGTAAACACAAGGAATAAAAATAGTAGGAAAACCAATACAAAGAAAGAACAACACGAGGCAATTACCCTAAACCAATTTGAGGCTCTGAATAATTTACAAGGACAGCCACTCTCGAATAACTCATTTGAGAAGGAGGCCAAAGAGGACAAGCAAAGCACAGCAAACCAGAGGCAAGAGGATCACCTTTTGGATCACAACAACAAGGAAGACAAGAACTCATAGGAAGACATAGAAATGGAAAAAGTATTGGTGGACGCAACCCCGAAGGAAAACGCAATAGAAGAAGCACTAGAAGGAGTTGACCTCTATCAATAACAGAGGAATGGAAGAAAAACGGACTGGTGGCAATCCTAGAAGACCAAATTCAAAAAATAGAAGGAGCTTATCTCCTTCAAGAGGAACTAAAGCAAAGCTCAGGTCAATCACCATCTGAAATCAGCACAGCTAAAGGCATTCTTAATAAACATAACAGTTGGAAAATACAGCCCAAAAGGCCCAAGTCGAAAAAAAGAAGGAAAACCACCAGCCAGCTTCTTCAGGAACTTGGCCCCAGACTCATCAATGAAGGAAAGGTAAAGGCCCTGGCCCTAACTCCCACTCTTCATCAATGAATTGCATCTCTTGGAATCTTGGATGACTTAATGGTCCACGAAAGAAAAGAATGTTGAATTTTCTAAGTCTATCTGTTAGTAAATTAATCTGTATTCTGTTGGTTTATTGCTTCTACTTGTAAATTCTGAACAAGTTATTTAAAACATTTAAATACCAAAATAAACACAATACAATCACAACATCTACAGACCATCAACTGAAAGAAAACAAGCACACAAGTGACACCGTTATTTTTGGATAAATGTCCCCGGAAAAACCCAATGCGAGAAAACCGATGCAGCTATTCTGAGGGTTTATTATTATGCAGTATTTCCTTGAGTGCAACTGGGTGCCTAACTGGCTCACTCGACAGAGAAAAATACACGGCAACATTACCTCTATATTCGGAAACAGGTATTCAAAAAACCTGTCCCAGGAAACCCTCTCCAGCACAACTGAAGCTTAGCGTTGACCCTTCTAGCCTCTATGTCAGCCTCCTGTTGACCTGCGTCAGCCCGAGGACCCTCTACATCAGCCCTTTGAGGCACTATGCAACCTCTAGGACCCTCTACGTTACTCCAGTAGCCTCTGTGTGGATGACGCAGTCCTGCTGGCCTCTGAGTTGTCTCTGTTGAGCTCTGCATGGCCTGAACTGGCTGCTGCTCTCGCTCTCTCTACTTCTACGCTGGTCTCTTAGTACTGCCTCTGCCTCTCTACCTGGTACTCACTACCCCTCGTTGTTGATCACTGATTCAACTTTGCTTAGCAACCCCGCTCTGGCAAAATGAATGACTGATCACTTTGGTGTGTTCTCCAACTGGTCCTCAAGCCTCTTCTTATACTTTTCTCGTTGGTCCTTCAATGGTCAAGATTAAATCTCTAATCAACTGCTAAGACTAGATTTGGCTTGATCCATGACTTTTAGAACCTTTTAACCCAATTTCATATTAATACCCATTAATATTTTATTTTTCCCAAGTTTAGACTTAGGAACTCCATTAAAAATATTAATTATTTTAATATCTCCCAAACCAGGTACAATCTATCCAAACCATTTCTAGGTCTTGGAGATCTCATGTGCTTTAGCCTCTCCACCAATTTTCATGGCTAGAGCACATTTGATGCTACCCAAAATCAACAAAGAATCCTGAAAAACAAACTCCTAATTGATAAACCGGATATCCTTCTAATTCAAGAAACCAAACTTGACATAGCTCACCTCACTCTCCTACAAAAAAATTGTTTCAAGCAATACAATTACACAACAAATTCAGCCATAGGATCAGCAGGGGGAATAATGACAATGTGGAAAAGCTCTCTGTATGATCTCACCTCCTATGTTGCCACTAAACACTCCATAACCAATGTCTTGAAATCATTGGTACCAAAGAAAGCATCTGCGTTACCAACATCTATGCTCCCCACAAAGCGGTGGAACAAATCAAGATGCTGCAAAGCATATCTAAACTAATGGAATCCATCCACCAGCCTTTTAAAATCATCACAGGGGACTTCAACATGTTAATAAATCTCGGGGAAAAGAAGGGAGGCATAAGAAAACTTGATAAGGACTTTGAAGCTTTTCAGTCCAGCATAGAAGGCCTCAGTCTAATTGATATCCCAACAAATAATGGCACTTTCACATGGAATAATAGACGAGGGGAGAAAGACAAATAGCTTCGAGGCTTGATCGATTCCTCCTCTCAGAAGAGATCTATCTCCACAAGAGCTTTGAACTCTTGGAATCAATAAAACACCAATCCTTGGCACTTAGGAAGTAAATCCATGTCCTCCTAGAATAGTCATCTATAAATGTCACAAAATAACTAAACCTAGATATAGACTCCACTAACATAGGACCACAAACATCGAAATGAACCAAATCCAAAACTCCCTTGGACCTGGTCCCACTATTAGGAAGCGCTACCTTGGCATGTTTGTCAAGGGCACATCCTTTGCACACACCATTTTGTGCTACATTGAACTCTAAAAGACCAGTGACCATCTCCCCTAACAATGGTAGAGCCCTATAGTGTAGATGCCCCATCCTCCTATGCATAACATGCTCATGTCGTCACTACTATGTACAAGGGTTTTCACTGGTTGTCCTCTCAAAAGATATAAGTTACTCTCTGCTACGTACAACTCGCCTCATGCTAAGATCAGCTCCTTTTAGCTTGAAAAAGTACCTATCCTCTTGCAAAACTGACCTCAAGTCCCTTATCCTCCATAACCAAAATGGAGAGTAAGTCCTTCTCCAACCCGGGTAATATAGAACTTCCTTCACCTCCATAGGACTCCCTAAGCCCGACTTTAATTGTATGATGCCAATACCCTCCACCACATACCTGGCATTATCACCAAGCTCCACATCAAGATCACAATGCTCTTTGGCCATACTAGCGAAGAGGTAATGAGATCCCATCATATTACCAAAAGCTCCATTGTCCACAAATCATACACCACATGTCATTGTGCCTAAAAGACAAGACAACAGTGCAAATTCCTTCTTGAACTTCTCGGCTGGCTCATCCATTTGTGCATAATGACCATACTTATAACATGCAAAGCACTTAGCTTTGCACATGCCCTTATTTTTCTCTCCTTGTGAAGATGCTCATCCACCCTGGCTCTCCTTGGCTTTACCCTTGCCTCTTTTGCTTGCCCAACAAGAGGAAGATTCTCCTCATCTCCACCTCTATGCCACCACCAAATATCGAATTCTCCCAAATCTCCTTTTGGGTGAAGTCATCCCACAACCTAGTTCAATCTAGAAGCTTATCTCTAGCAAGAATACTTTGTTACAAAGGTAGCCTGTTGCTTGGTACAACCACTCAAGGCTATCATAACAAGTTCATCCTCATCCATAGCTGCCCCAACAACAGATAGTTCATCACAAACTTGTTGAATTCTTGTGAAGTATGAGACTACAGTTTCAGATCTGTTCACTTTAATATTCCTTAGCTTTTCTCTTAGGACCATCATTCTGTTTTGGTTTTCACTTTGGTACAGCTTTATTAAGTTTCTCCACATTTGATGAGTTGTTTGCTTCCTTGTGATGTGAGGGATTATGTGATCCTTCACAACATCCAATATGATCCCTCTAGCCTTCACATCTCTCAAATTGTGTTTGGTTGCATGTGTAGGATCCGAAGAAACTTGGATATCTTTATCAGCAAATTCCCAAAGGCTATTGCCCATCAAAACTAATCCTCTCCTTCCATGGATTGAAGTTTGTAGCCCCTTCCAACCTGTCTTCAAATCTCAGACTTGATGATGTCTTTGCAAGATCAATTTCAACGAAAAAACCTTTGATAAAATTTCGTTGTAAAAAAAATGTTGTTGTTTGAAACCCTTGTCCACTGATCTTTCCCACACAGAGGTTGCTCTTGCTCTAATATCATGTTAATTTTTCAAGCGCTAGTTTCAGATTTAATGTCCCATGCAATTATTTTACCCTCAGAAATTATTTTACCTAGTAAATAAATTTCTCCACAATAAAAAAATAAAAAAATATATAAAAAACAAAAACAAAAAAATTGAAAACTACAAACAAATTTTTCCCTGGCGCTTTAACTCAGCAAATAGCAGCGGAAACTATTTCAGAAAAATCAGACAATAACAACAATTATTTTAATCCTCCAATCTCTCTTCGTTATGTTTTCTTAGAGAAATTACAAGCTCTGTTACCAGAGAAAACAGCCCTCTAAAAATACACAGAAAATACAGCTGATGGAACTTGGGAAAATCGGCCCCCCAACAATTTGTCCTACACTTTGTTGGTTCTATTGCACAAGTGCATCCTTCCTCAAGCTACTCAAATCCTCCACTAGTGCAACTTCAACCTTCTCAGCCTCCCCACATTTACAGCACCACTCGACAAACTTGGTCGTGACCCTCTTGGCCTCTCTAAACTCGCAGCACACAGTGGCCTCACCCTAATCTCTCTCTGAATCTCTCTTGAGTTGTGTCTTTATTCTCTCCCTTGGGTTACTTTTATAATTCTCCATAAGCCAAATCCCTAATCTCCAAAGTGATTAGGAGCTAGGATTAAATCCTAGCTTTCTTTGAACAATGTTGGATATTAGATCCAATAAGTCAATTAATTATCCTTAGAAAAACATTAGCCCAAAGCTTCTATTAATCAAATAATTATTCAATGTACTTTTCTTAAGTTAAAACTTAGGAAAGAGACCATATTAGTTGCTCCTCTCGAACAACCACCTAAAGAGGACTTCTCCTGCAAGCAAGACACCAACCTATACATAAGACCTTCTGAAGCTACAAAAATCAACAACTTTGACCTGAAATCTCCTAAAGAAAAAAGTCGCTAGGGTTTTGGAAGTGAAGTGAATGTTCCTTTTGTTGTAGAATGTAACTAGGTTCGGTCTTCATTATGACTTGTAATTCTAAATTTATGAAGAAGACAAAGATAATAAAATGTATTTTGTAATAATTGCATCATGGGTTTCATGAGCAAGAAGTTTTTATTATAGGTCAAAGACTTCTTCTTGATGTCTTTACGGGTTTGTCATCTTGTCATAGATATATAATTTAGATTCATCTATATGAAGTGTTGTTACACTTGTAAAGAAGTCAATGTAAAAGCTCTCCTAGAAGACAAGCACAGTCATCCATAAGTTGGCCTCAACGTATGCAGAAAGAAGCTTCATGTCGGCTCCAATGAATAGACATGTCGGTTCATCTATGCTATGTCGGCTCAAATAAATAGACACGACTGTTCGTTGGTATATGTTGGCTCCAATATAGATGCCTAACTAATATATATATGTGTATACCCTCGTTGTCCACAGAAGATAGAGCTCGCATATCCTCTGAGATTTTCAGGTCAACTACAGGAGCTCGGGCATCAGGTTTCAGACTATATCTCTAATACAGGAGCTCGGGCATCAGGTTTTGGACTATATCTCTAATACAGGAGCTTGGGCATTAGGTTTTGGACTGTATCTCAAATACAGGAGTTCGGGCATCAGCACAGAGATTCAGATCTCTCCTCAGCAACTCAGAAGTCCTCCACAGTAGCTCGATGATGACAGTCATGCTCAGTTTACTCAGTGATGCTATTCGGTGCTTGCTCTACATGATGTCAAGGCTGGTGATACATGGTTTTATAGTGATGATAGAAGAACCAATGAAGGATGATTGTGTCTTGATCTAGAAGAGGCTTTATGGGTCAAATGTAATTGTCAAGGTCAGTGTACTCATGTAATGAAGAATCTATAAGAAGAGAATTGCGGGTTTTCCCCTCAAGAGGAGGGGTTTTAGCCCTGGCTTGGAGCCTAACTATTGTGTCACTGATGTTATTGTTTTGATAGTTGTTTGATGTACTGAACACTGTAACAATGATGAACAAAGATAATAAGCAAAGACATAACACACACAGTTATCATGTAAGAGAATTTGAATTAATCCTTGCCCTCCTAAATTCTCAACATGTTATCAGAGCTATGGTTACAATCAAAATAAGGGCTTCTAAGTTATGGTTACAGCTTACAATGACACTCAAGGGTTGATTTACAGTCATGAATGGAGATAAAATCACCAACATATATCCTCGGCATGTATCACATTTCGATGGTACACAATCTAGAACTGTCTTGAATAGGCTTATAGGAAGCATCTCGAACCTAGACTACAGTACCTCAACTCAGATTAAGGCTACAGCACTGTGATTTCGATTGAGTATTACAGCAAGACAATTTAGGATAAGTACTACAGTGAGACTGGTTTGGTTCCTCATCTGAAGTTCTCGGATGATTTCATGATAATAGTCTCGGGTTCCATACTACCCACAATCTCGGTGCTATGCTATTGGGACAAAAAGGGTGTCAGTGCCACAATAAAAGACCACAAGATGGTTAAGTAATCTCATTCAAAAGATGAAGTCTCGATGCTAGATCATAGTGCTTAGAACTCAGGTACATGGCAGCAGTCTCAGTTCAGTGATACACAGTTCTCGGCATACCTTTGCAAGTATAGTTGTTGCAGTTCGGATGGCCTACATGTTGCCTTCAATTCAGATGCTAACCATAGTTTGGATAAATGCTCAGTATAACAATTCCTTTCAGACTTCCATCTTTCGGTGGTACTACAGCGACAATGCTTCACTATATAGGTGCCATTTGACAGTGTTATAACCTCGGTAATAAGAAGTCTGGAATAGCGACAATATTAATACCACAGAATGTCATAGTAATATGCCACATGATGTTGCTCGATGTCAAGAGTAATCTCATCATTCACCTTGTCGTTGCTACTTTATACAATTGATCTCAAACAATGATTGGTTCGACCTATATGACAGTACCATAAGATGATCGGTATCATATGTCATATCAATGATCATAAGAATCAGATGTATGAGGAGTCAAAGTATCTCAAGGCTCAAGTGATCTCAATAACATATAGCCTGAAGCAGTTTCAGTAATTCCATAATTATGCTATGGTACTTGGTGCTGGACAGTGCAAGAAGGTCCCAAAGGAAGTCTTGTAAAAGGATTTCAGTTGTGTCATGCTAGGCAGCTCAAGCAAGGATCTCATTCAAGGAAGCATCAAGGTGAAGATCTCCTCTTCACATGCCAAGTTAGTATTTTTCATTCTTTAATCAACTTTGGTTAAATGACTTTTTGCGTTTACAAGGAGATTTATAAATTGGCTGGGTCATCGAAATTCCTTGCATAAGAAAGGAGGATAGATATAGTCCCCGAAAGAGAAGTCATTGATATCTATGGAAAAGTCTCTGAAGGTCAAGAATTGTTTGAATGCATGGAAAAGGATCAAGGGACTCATAGGATTCTTATGAAATCAGTCAAAGGTCCTCTCATCCCTATGTAGCAGAGGAGACATCAAAGAGATATATGAAATATTAGAAGATATATTCTCTGAAAATGCAGTAAAGGTGGTCATATCACTTAGATCTGATCTACACAAAATTGAAGGTATCAAAGAATGAAGGGATATCTTTATAAGATCTCAATTGGGAGATCTAGGAAAGATGATAAGAAGATAATCATCATTGTTCTTAATTGCACTAAAGTTACCTCATTCGACAACTTGTGGTCTCTATGCTAGATAGAAAAAGACAAGTTGAGGGCAAAAGTGTTGAAGGTTAAAGGACTCAAACATTTGCAGAAAGGAAAGAGAAGTTTGGTCCTCAAACAAGACAGATAATTTAATTTTTTTATTAATGTCCAACGAATGACCACAAAGTAGGTCAAAGGAACTGTCGGTTACAAAAAGGGGGGTCGTGCCCAGTAGGAGAACCAAATGGTTTCCTTATAAAGACAAATACTGAAAGCAAGATAGAAAATAAAAACGAGGCGGGTCGGGGAGAGCGTATGGAGCTCCGATCCCGGCCTCGCCGGCTGATCTCTAGACTGCGTCGCAGGATCATTGGTGAAGAAGACCTTGGGGACGCGAATGTGGGAGTCCGATTCTCCTAACATCCGAGGTCGAGAGAGGAGAACTGTGGGTAGTTCAGTAAGGTTTGCTGGCTTGAAATAGTGGTCACTGGTTGCCTCCCATTGTGCTGTCTCCGTGATCTAATGATCCTGGACTGCCTCGCGGGGAGATGTCTGGCGCGGTTCTGCTGCTGGGTCCTTGTATGCAAGGGGCTTCTCCTCTTAACTGAACGAGGGTTTGCCGATATATGTGAGCTCGCCTGATCGGTATCTTCGCTGGTTGATCTCTTAACTCCTCGGGCTGAGGGAAGTGTACTGAAGAAAGAGGTGATCTGACGAGTAGTGTTGGGTCGGCCGGGAGGCTGAAGGATATGCTCTCGATGCTTAAGAGTCTCCCGGATGTAAAGTGCGACACATGTCTGGTCCGTGTAGTTGAAGAAGCTGGAAAGAGTATTTGGTCCTCTGAATAGACAGTGAAAGCGACCTCTGATCTCATAATATATCCGACACCCGAAGATGAAGTGCCATTCATTTTCCACCTCCTGTGTATGGCATAGCCGGCAAATCCTGTCAACTCTCGCTATCTGGTGGTCTGTCTCTACCCGAAGCCTGTGTGATCCAACTCTGAACTGTCCGAGTGGAATCCGGAGAGCATGCATCCAATGTCGAAGTGTATATTGGGGGCGAACTATAAGCCCGTTTCTGATAATCAAAAAGTGCTCTGCATAGAAAGCCATTTTCGGATGTAGCTCCCCCGGGGGGTCAATCCACGTGACCTGGATAAACTGTCTGTAGATGTCTTCCTTGATGATCTTATTGAGTTCCTGCTTGGGGGGGAGTCCTCTGGGGGCGTTCAAGGAGTACTGAAAGGGGGGGAGGTGGTCTATGTGGAGTCCTACTGCCTTGAGGAACTTTGAGACTCCTGTATACCAACATTTGGTTTTCCCTGGTTTTGAGCGGTCGATGTCCTCAGAAGAGCAGTAGGCTAGATACGGGTACCTGTCACGCCCTTTCAAAGTGTCTGTGAAGCTCCGGACTCGGTGGAGAAGGGAGACCAGTCTGAACGTTGTCTCAAGGCGGAAGGGCTGTGCACCAAACTCGGTCAGAATGATTTGTTGTGGGATAGTACCCTTGCAACGAATAATGCGTCGGAGGAGAAGGGTTTGGACTCTCTCAACTGCCGCCCAGTCTGACTCCAGCAAGGAAGGGCCCCAAATTTCAGATCCGTACAAAATTGTGGGTCGGATCAAGGTGTCCATAAGACTCAACTTTGACGAGATGTCCTGGAAGTGATGGCGAAAACATTGTCTCTCCAATATAGCTAGAGAGCCATACCCCT
>APFE030729000.1:206119-254924 GCA_000404065.3 Pinus taeda
ATAATAATCATTCCGCCCAACCACCCAAAATAACCCCAATTGACTACAAAGGTATTCTATAACAGTTAATCTAGAAAAGTATATAAGCAAGGGAGAAAGGCTCTTATTCACAAGAAGCTCTATAGATGTCAAATGCTCCCATAATGAAAAGAGCAATAAAATGGTATATATGGTACACAGTTTTTTTCTTGGTAAGTTCATCAGAAATCCTACGTTTGCACAAGAAAGAAATATTATTTGACATACAAGCAATATGGCACCAGAACAAAATGACCTTAAGCTATTATCACTTATATTGTGACAAAGCTTCATTGCTGATCTCTCTGTACATGGCAACATTGACATTAGCAGTACTGGATCTTTTACAAAAGCATAGAGAGATTGGAAGATAATGAATTTAAGTCATCAAGAGACAGAGTTATCCTAAGCATGACTCATCATACACACCACCAGAGGTGTAACTTGACAAGTCTAACAAAATATAATATATGACAGATTTCATCTTGAGAATGCAGTGAATGAACCGTACACAACCTATAGATCATCATTATTTATCTTCAGAAAAAGAACCATCAAACAATGCATATATGTCCCTTCCCGTTATGTTCTTGCTATGGGAAAATTGTCCAATTTCAAACTACTAAACACATAAGAATACATATTAAGAGGACACAAACATTACCTGTTTGGAGAAAAATCTGCATCATCATCTTCTTCAGAATCATAACGAGCACGTTCCTGGGCAACTTTCCTTGAAAAGCCTTCATCCCAGTAAAGCCTTTCCCAGTTCTCTCTCAACTCTTGAAACAACTCTATATATTGTTTGCACCAGGACTCGGCCTCCTTCAAGTTGATTGACAACAGTTCAATTAAAAATCAATAAGCATGAGGGAAATTTATTGTAAATGTAGTTTGCTTGAGCAGCTGGCATTGTACTAAAGCTAAAAAACACAACTTCCATGAGAGCTTTGGTCCTGCTTGAACCTTATGTACATAAAAATAACATAGGCAAATGGAAAAGATTCTATAATATAATATTAAAACATAATAAAGAATATATATATATATATATATATGAATTAGAAATTAAAAAGGCATTCCTTGAAAAGGCACAAAGCAGACCCCTTTAAATCGTGCTTAAATGGATCATCAATTGTAATTGAAGATTCACTTATTATTCAACATACATTATCCTATATTGACTTTTATCAAGTTAAAGTTTAAAAGCTTCAGTGTGCTACATTAGTATCAGAACCACAGCTGCCATGTAGCTGAACAAGAGCACATGCCACCATGTCCATCATACAGCTGTAACACAGCTGTGGACAGCCATACAATAGTGCCACTGCTGTACCAGCCATAAAGCTGAATTACTGTTACCATACCATTCAATTCACCTACAATCATACAAATTTCTGTTTCCATACAGTTAGCCACGCAATTCCATAATTCTAGTTTCCATACAAACAAAGTTGTGCAGTTATACAAGAGGGTGATTAGTGTTGAATTTTTTGTAGCTGCAGTTGGTATTCTTTATTTGCATTAGCTCACAAAATTAAAGGAAAATGAAGAATGTGAACTTGAATTTAAGTCAGCTCCCAATAAAAGAGGGAAAAATTAAATTTTGAAATTCAAAAGTCAAGTTGGCCCTCGTAAAAGTTCAAGTCAGCCAGCCCTAAAGACGCACCTATTCGGGCTCATTAGATCACTATAAAAAGGCCACTCGTCCTCCTTTTGACATCAAATCGGATAACACAACTATTATTCTTCTGTTCTGTTCTGTTCTCATGTTCGAAGATTTCTGGGCAAGTTTGAGAAGGCTGAAGTCTTAGGAGAGGCTGAGGGCCTCAGTTCTGTTTCTGAAGGAGGACCAAAATCTTGTGAAGACCAGCACGGCAGGGAAAGGGTTTACTGCCATTGATCAAGAGCTGTTGTTTGGATGGTCAAGCCCTAGGAAGTTCCAAGTTTGACTGGTAACTCAGATTGTACTCTTGTTGAATTGGAAAATTTATCTAAGAAAAGGTTGCAGGGTTTTTTCCATAGTTAGGGTTGTCCTAGGATAAAATTTGTGTCTCTTGTATTTGGCTCTCTCTTCATGATCTTATTGTCATTATTGTTTTACTGTTGAGATTTTCTATGTATAATTGCTTAATGAAGAATGTGACATGAGATGAATTAGTTAAAGAATCATTGGAAAATAATTATCGGATTAGGAAACTAGCGGTGCTAACGAGATAACACCTGATGATGATCTAAGGATGGGGCTCGGCATTTCTGAAGCCATGGGCCTGCCTCTCGGCGCTCTCCCTGTGGCTGCCCTTGGATTGCCGGGGGGTTTGGCCACCAGGGCTCTCCCCCACCTCTCCTTCTCCCATGGAGGATTCAGATGCAGACCCTGAGGCACCCTCTTTTGGCGATATGGTCACGGGTCGACCAATGGAGCAAGAGTCATTCTTCACCAGGCTAGCTTCATGCACAGCATTCCACTCCTCCAAAACAAGCCCTGAAGCTAGGGAAAAATGGCAAGAGAAAGGAAAAAACGTTGACGTTCAAACTACCAAAGGCACTAACTCTGCAAATACTTCAGCTATGGAAGCAGACACCACAGAGGGTCAGTTGCAAAAGGCAAGAATAAAATCAAGAAGCAACTACAACCCAAAAGCCAAAAAAATCCCGAAGTTGGAAATCCAAGACTTAGGGGTAGCTGTTTACAGAGACTATATGCAAGAACATGCAGTAATATGCAAATTCATGGGCATCTAGCCCACAGAGAAAGCTCTAAATTGGTGGATACAAGCCAAATGGAAACCAAAGCCAGAAATCAAACTCCAACTAGGTTCAAAGGGGTTCCTTACAGTCATTTTCGATCTCTTAGAAGACAGAGACAGGATATATGAGGGAGGACCCTACTTCTTCAACTCTACAGGTCTGTATATAAGATTCTAGAAAGAAAATTTCACTCCTGAGAAAGAGGACTTCACAAGAGTCTTGGTTTGGGTTCGCCTATATTCCGTACCAACTGATTATTGGGCCCCTTCTGTCCTTAAAGGCATTGGAGACCAACTAGGAGAATACATAAAAATGTCGGAGGGCACATGAAGCGGACATTATGTCTCTTATGCCAGAATATGTGTATACATTGATGTCTCTGGAGCCTGTCCGGAAGCCATAAAATTGATATTCAGGGATGAAGTCTGGCTCAAGAGCATTGACTATGAACACATCCCATTCCAGTGTAGGAAATGCCATGAGCATGGACACCTCTTTAGGGATTGCCCGCAAAATAAAATGCCTCAAAACAGTGAGCAAGTCAGCAAGAAAAAGGATGAACAGGGCTTCACCAGAGTAAACACAAGGAATAAAAATAGTAGGAAAACCAATACAAAGAAAGAACAACACGAGGCAATTACCCTAAACCAATTTGAGGCTCTGAATAATTTACAAGGACAGCCACTCTCGAATAACTCATTTGAGAAGGAGGCCAAAGAGGACAAGCAAAGCACAGCAAACCAGAGGCAAGAGGATCACCTTTTGGATCACAACAACAAGGAAGACAAGAACTCATAGGAAGACATAGAAATGGAAAAAGTATTGGTGGACGCAACCCCGAAGGAAAACGCAATAGAAGAAGCACTAGAAGGAGTTGACCTCTATCAATAACAGAGGAATGGAAGAAAAACGGACTGGTGGCAATCCTAGAAGACCAAATTCAAAAAATAGAAGGAGCTTATCTCCTTCAAGAGGAACTAAAGCAAAGCTCAGGTCAATCACCATCTGAAATCAGCACAGCTAAAGGCATTCTTAATAAACATAACAGTTGGAAAATACAGCCCAAAAGGCCCAAGTCGAAAAAAAGAAGGAAAACCACCAGCCAGCTTCTTCAGGAACTTGGCCCCAGACTCATCAATGAAGGAAAGGTAAAGGCCCTGGCCCTAACTCCCACTCTTCATCAATGAATTGCATCTCTTGGAATCTTGGATGACTTAATGGTCCACGAAAGAAAAGAATGTTGAATTTTCTAAGTCTATCTGTTAGTAAATTAATCTGTATTCTGTTGGTTTATTGCTTCTACTTGTAAATTCTGAACAAGTTATTTAAAACATTTAAATACCAAAATAAACACAATACAATCACAACATCTACAGACCATCAACTGAAAGAAAACAAGCACACAAGTGACACCGTTATTTTTGGATAAATGTCCCCGGAAAAACCCAATGCGAGAAAACCGATGCAGCTATTCTGAGGGTTTATTATTATGCAGTATTTCCTTGAGTGCAACTGGGTGCCTAACTGGCTCACTCGACAGAGAAAAATACACGGCAACATTACCTCTATATTCGGAAACAGGTATTCAAAAAACCTGTCCCAGGAAACCCTCTCCAGCACAACTGAAGCTTAGCGTTGACCCTTCTAGCCTCTATGTCAGCCTCCTGTTGACCTGCGTCAGCCCGAGGACCCTCTACATCAGCCCTTTGAGGCACTATGCAACCTCTAGGACCCTCTACGTTACTCCAGTAGCCTCTGTGTGGATGACGCAGTCCTGCTGGCCTCTGAGTTGTCTCTGTTGAGCTCTGCATGGCCTGAACTGGCTGCTGCTCTCGCTCTCTCTACTTCTACGCTGGTCTCTTAGTACTGCCTCTGCCTCTCTACCTGGTACTCACTACCCCTCGTTGTTGATCACTGATTCAACTTTGCTTAGCAACCCCGCTCTGGCAAAATGAATGACTGATCACTTTGGTGTGTTTTTTCTCCCAACGATCCTCACCCTTCATTATACTTTTCTCTGATTGGTCCATCAATGGTCAAGAATTAAATCTCTAATCCAAACGCAAGATAGATTTGGCTAACCAATGACTTTTTAGAAACCTTTAACTCGTTTATTATTAATTATTACCCTTATATTTTATTTTTCTAAAGTTTAGACTTAGGAACTCCATTAAAAATATTAATTATTTTAATATCTCCCAAACCAGGTACAATCTATCCAAACCATTTCTAGGTCTTGGAGATCTCATGTGCTTTAGCCTCTCCACCAATTTTCATGGCTAGAGCACATTTGATGCTACCCAAAATCAACAAAGAATCCTGAAAAACAAACTCCTAATTGATAAACCGGATATCCTTCTAATTCAAGAAACCAAACTTGACATAGCTCACCTCACTCTCCTACAAAAAAATTGTTTCAAGCAATACAATTACACAACAAATTCAGCCATAGGATCAGCAGGGGGAATAATGACAATGTGGAAAAGCTCTCTGTATGATCTCACCTCCTATGTTGCCACTAAACACTCCATAACCAATGTCTTGAAATCATTGGTACCAAAGAAAGCATCTGCGTTACCAACATCTATGCTCCCCACAAAGCGGTGGAACAAATCAAGATGCTGCAAAGCATATCTAAACTAATGGAATCCATCCACCAGCCTTTTAAAATCATCACAGGGGACTTCAACATGTTAATAAATCTCGGGGAAAAGAAGGGAGGCATAAGAAAACTTGATAAGGACTTTGAAGCTTTTCAGTCCAGCATAGAAGGCCTCAGTCTAATTGATATCCCAACAAATAATGGCACTTTCACATGGAATAATAGACGAGGGGAGAAAGACAAATAGCTTCGAGGCTTGATCGATTCCTCCTCTCAGAAGAGATCTATCTCCACAAGAGCTTTGAACTCTTGGAATCAATAAAACACCAATCCTTGGCACTTAGGAAGTAAATCCATGTCCTCCTAGAATAGTCATCTATAAATGTCACAAAATAACTAAACCTAGATATAGACTCCACTAACATAGGACCACAAACATCGAAATGAACCAAATCCAAAACTCCCTTGGACCTGGTCCCACTATTAGGAAGCGCTACCTTGGCATGTTTGTCAAGGGCACATCCTTTGCACACACCATTTTGTGCTACATTGAACTCTAAAAGACCAGTGACCATCTCCCCTAACAATGGTAGAGCCCTATAGTGTAGATGCCCCATCCTCCTATGCATAACATGCTCATGTCGTCACTACTATGTACAAGGGTTTTCACTGGTTGTCCTCTCAAAAGATATAAGTTACTCTCTGCTACGTACAACTCGCCTCATGCTAAGATCAGCTCCTTTTAGCTTGAAAAAGTACCTATCCTCTTGCAAAACTGACCTCAAGTCCCTTATCCTCCATAACCAAAATGGAGAGTAAGTCCTTCTCCAACCCGGGTAATATAGAACTTCCTTCACCTCCATAGGACTCCCTAAGCCCGACTTTAATTGTATGATGCCAATACCCTCCACCACATACCTGGCATTATCACCAAGCTCCACATCAAGATCACAATGCTCTTTGGCCATACTAGCGAAGAGGTAATGAGATCCCATCATATTACCAAAAGCTCCATTGTCCACAAATCATACACCACATGTCATTGTGCCTAAAAGACAAGACAACAGTGCAAATTCCTTCTTGAACTTCTCGGCTGGCTCATCCATTTGTGCATAATGACCATACTTATAACATGCAAAGCACTTAGCTTTGCACATGCCCTTATTTTTCTCTCCTTGTGAAGATGCTCATCCACCCTGGCTCTCCTTGGCTTTACCCTTGCCTCTTTTGCTTGCCCAACAAGAGGAAGATTCTCCTCATCTCCACCTCTATGCCACCACCAAATATCGAATTCTCCCAAATCTCCTTTTGGGTGAAGTCATCCCACAACCTAGTTCAATCTAGAAGCTTATCTCTAGCAAGAATACTTTGTTACAAAGGTAGCCTGTTGCTTGGTACAACCACTCAAGGCTATCATAACAAGTTCATCCTCATCCATAGCTGCCCCAACAACAGATAGTTCATCACAAACTTGTTGAATTCTTGTGAAGTATGAGACTACAGTTTCAGATCTGTTCACTTTAATATTCCTTAGCTTTTCTCTTAGGACCATCATTCTGTTTTGGTTTTCACTTTGGTACAGCTTTATTAAGTTTCTCCACATTTGATGAGTTGTTTGCTTCCTTGTGATGTGAGGGATTATGTGATCCTTCACAACATCCAATATGATCCCTCTAGCCTTCACATCTCTCAAATTGTGTTTGGTTGCATGTGTAGGATCCGAAGAAACTTGGATATCTTTATCAGCAAATTCCCAAAGGCTATTGCCCATCAAAACTAATCCTCTCCTTCCATGGATTGAAGTTTGTAGCCCCTTCCAACCTGTCTTCAAATCTCAGACTTGATGATGTCTTTGCAAGATCAATTTCAACGAAAAAACCTTTGATAAAATTTCGTTGTAAAAAAAATGTTGTTGTTTGAAACCCTTGTCCACTGATCTTTCCCACACAGAGGTTGCTCTTGCTCTAATATCATGTTAATTTTTCAAGCGCTAGTTTCAGATTTAATGTCCCATGCAATTATTTTACCCTCAGAAATTATTTTACCTAGTAAATAAATTTCTCCACAATAAAAAAATAAAAAAATATATAAAAAACAAAAACAAAAAAATTGAAAACTACAAACAAATTTTTCCCTGGCGCTTTAACTCAGCAAATAGCAGCGGAAACTATTTCAGAAAAATCAGACAATAACAACAATTATTTTAATCCTCCAATCTCTCTTCGTTATGTTTTCTTAGAGAAATTACAAGCTCTGTTACCAGAGAAAACAGCCCTCTAAAAATACACAGAAAATACAGCTGATGGAACTTGGGAAAATCGGCCCCCCAACAATTTGTCCTACACTTTGTTGGTTCTATTGCACAAGTGCATCCTTCCTCAAGCTACTCAAATCCTCCACTAGTGCAACTTCAACCTTCTCAGCCTCCCCACATTTACAGCACCACTCGACAAACTTGGTCGTGACCCTCTTGGCCTCTCTAAACTCGCAGCACACAGTGGCCTCACCCTAATCTCTCTCTGAATCTCTCTTGAGTTGTGTCTTTATTCTCTCCCTTGGGTTACTTTTATAATTCTCCATAAGCCAAATCCCTAATCTCCAAAGTGATTAGGAGCTAGGATTAAATCCTAGCTTTCTTTGAACAATGTTGGATATTAGATCCAATAAGTCAATTAATTATCCTTAGAAAAACATTAGCCCAAAGCTTCTATTAATCAAATAATTATTCAATGTACTTTTCTTAAGTTAAAACTTAGGAAAGAGACCATATTAGTTGCTCCTCTCGAACAACCACCTAAAGAGGACTTCTCCTGCAAGCAAGACACCAACCTATACATAAGACCTTCTGAAGCTACAAAAATCAACAACTTTGACCTGAAATCTCCTAAAGAAAAAAGTCGCTAGGGTTTTGGAAGTGAAGTGAATGTTCCTTTTGTTGTAGAATGTAACTAGGTTCGGTCTTCATTATGACTTGTAATTCTAAATTTATGAAGAAGACAAAGATAATAAAATGTATTTTGTAATAATTGCATCATGGGTTTCATGAGCAAGAAGTTTTTATTATAGGTCAAAGACTTCTTCTTGATGTCTTTACGGGTTTGTCATCTTGTCATAGATATATAATTTAGATTCATCTATATGAAGTGTTGTTACACTTGTAAAGAAGTCAATGTAAAAGCTCTCCTAGAAGACAAGCACAGTCATCCATAAGTTGGCCTCAACGTATGCAGAAAGAAGCTTCATGTCGGCTCCAATGAATAGACATGTCGGTTCATCTATGCTATGTCGGCTCAAATAAATAGACACGACTGTTCGTTGGTATATGTTGGCTCCAATATAGATGCCTAACTAATATATATATGTGTATACCCTCGTTGTCCACAGAAGATAGAGCTCGCATATCCTCTGAGATTTTCAGGTCAACTACAGGAGCTCGGGCATCAGGTTTCAGACTATATCTCTAATACAGGAGCTCGGGCATCAGGTTTTGGACTATATCTCTAATACAGGAGCTTGGGCATTAGGTTTTGGACTGTATCTCAAATACAGGAGTTCGGGCATCAGCACAGAGATTCAGATCTCTCCTCAGCAACTCAGAAGTCCTCCACAGTAGCTCGATGATGACAGTCATGCTCAGTTTACTCAGTGATGCTATTCGGTGCTTGCTCTACATGATGTCAAGGCTGGTGATACATGGTTTTATAGTGATGATAGAAGAACCAATGAAGGATGATTGTGTCTTGATCTAGAAGAGGCTTTATGGGTCAAATGTAATTGTCAAGGTCAGTGTACTCATGTAATGAAGAATCTATAAGAAGAGAATTGCGGGTTTTCCCCTCAAGAGGAGGGGTTTTAGCCCTGGCTTGGAGCCTAACTATTGTGTCACTGATGTTATTGTTTTGATAGTTGTTTGATGTACTGAACACTGTAACAATGATGAACAAAGATAATAAGCAAAGACATAACACACACAGTTATCATGTAAGAGAATTTGAATTAATCCTTGCCCTCCTAAATTCTCAACATGTTATCAGAGCTATGGTTACAATCAAAATAAGGGCTTCTAAGTTATGGTTACAGCTTACAATGACACTCAAGGGTTGATTTACAGTCATGAATGGAGATAAAATCACCAACATATATCCTCGGCATGTATCACATTTCGATGGTACACAATCTAGAACTGTCTTGAATAGGCTTATAGGAAGCATCTCGAACCTAGACTACAGTACCTCAACTCAGATTAAGGCTACAGCACTGTGATTTCGATTGAGTATTACAGCAAGACAATTTAGGATAAGTACTACAGTGAGACTGGTTTGGTTCCTCATCTGAAGTTCTCGGATGATTTCATGATAATAGTCTCGGGTTCCATACTACCCACAATCTCGGTGCTATGCTATTGGGACAAAAAGGGTGTCAGTGCCACAATAAAAGACCACAAGATGGTTAAGTAATCTCATTCAAAAGATGAAGTCTCGATGCTAGATCATAGTGCTTAGAACTCAGGTACATGGCAGCAGTCTCAGTTCAGTGATACACAGTTCTCGGCATACCTTTGCAAGTATAGTTGTTGCAGTTCGGATGGCCTACATGTTGCCTTCAATTCAGATGCTAACCATAGTTTGGATAAATGCTCAGTATAACAATTCCTTTCAGACTTCCATCTTTCGGTGGTACTACAGCGACAATGCTTCACTATATAGGTGCCATTTGACAGTGTTATAACCTCGGTAATAAGAAGTCTGGAATAGCGACAATATTAATACCACAGAATGTCATAGTAATATGCCACATGATGTTGCTCGATGTCAAGAGTAATCTCATCATTCACCTTGTCGTTGCTACTTTATACAATTGATCTCAAACAATGATTGGTTCGACCTATATGACAGTACCATAAGATGATCGGTATCATATGTCATATCAATGATCATAAGAATCAGATGTATGAGGAGTCAAAGTATCTCAAGGCTCAAGTGATCTCAATAACATATAGCCTGAAGCAGTTTCAGTAATTCCATAATTATGCTATGGTACTTGGTGCTGGACAGTGCAAGAAGGTCCCAAAGGAAGTCTTGTAAAAGGATTTCAGTTGTGTCATGCTAGGCAGCTCAAGCAAGGATCTCATTCAAGGAAGCATCAAGGTGAAGATCTCCTCTTCACATGCCAAGTTAGTATTTTTCATTCTTTAATCAACTTTGGTTAAATGACTTTTTGCGTTTACAAGGAGATTTATAAATTGGCTGGGTCATCGAAATTCCTTGCATAAGAAAGGAGGATAGATATAGTCCCCGAAAGAGAAGTCATTGATATCTATGGAAAAGTCTCTGAAGGTCAAGAATTGTTTGAATGCATGGAAAAGGATCAAGGGACTCATAGGATTCTTATGAAATCAGTCAAAGGTCCTCTCATCCCTATGTAGCAGAGGAGACATCAAAGAGATATATGAAATATTAGAAGATATATTCTCTGAAAATGCAGTAAAGGTGGTCATATCACTTAGATCTGATCTACACAAAATTGAAGGTATCAAAGAATGAAGGGATATCTTTATAAGATCTCAATTGGGAGATCTAGGAAAGATGATAAGAAGATAATCATCATTGTTCTTAATTGCACTAAAGTTACCTCATTCGACAACTTGTGGTCTCTATGCTAGATAGAAAAAGACAAGTTGAGGGCAAAAGTGTTGAAGGTTAAAGGACTCAAACATTTGCAGAAAGGAAAGAGAAGTTTGGTCCTCAAACAAGACAGAACAGTATAGCTAAAAGATTCAATGTTATGGAAAGAAAGCTCATATCACCGAAAAGATGGAGGAAGTTGAGGAAAAAGACCAAGGAAAGAGGGAGTAACAGATGTCTCCTATGATTAAGATGGCCTCCCTCACAAAAGGGTCTTATCATAAGCTCCTAAATCTTTTGTTACAGATATGACCATGATAAGTAATAAGATGCATTGTGGCATCATGGAAGCATTAGAAACAAGAGCTCGTGACATCACCATGGGGAATCATGAATGACGAATGGAACAAAACCCATGGCAGTCAAACATGAATGATATAGCTCTTGGGAACCTCATTGGACAGGAAGAAGTCATCCAGGACAAGGCTCATCATACATCAAGTCAAAAAGGAAACATTTGCCGAATGGGGATATGCAAGATCCTCAAGATTTTCTGATGGAATCCTCATCGGAGGGTTCACTAATCTAGAGAGGAAGCGAATGTTTCATCAGAAACTCCAATTTGTGGAATTCATGGATGTTGTTATGATGACATAAGAAATGACGCAGATCAAGGGGTTGAAAACACTTCAATCAAGGAAGTTGTTGGAAGAAGCTTAAATGACCTAAAGGTAAAATGAGGTATGTATGCTTGTATTTAATATTATAAAGTCATGTCGTATGGTTGCAGGGAACATCAATCACTACTTCTATTTTGAGAAGCGTGATCAAGGGAAAGGATCTCCTCCTCTGAAAGGATGCAGGAAGGCATAAGTCACACAAGATGAAATCAACATAATATGTCCTCATATGAAGTATGAGGTGGTTGACTACATTGAAGGAGCTCTGATTGGAAGCTCCTGGAAATGGAATGTGTAAGAAAGGAAGAGAATGTGAGATATGCAAGCATGATGACAGCAATCAACATCCAAAAGACCAAGAAGATTTGACTAGGAAATCTCCCAGAAAGATATGAAGACTCTGATGAGAGTCTGAAAAAGATGGAAACCCTTGACAATGGATATCTTTGGGAGATGTGTCAACATGTATGCAGGATGATAATACCTATAGGAAGATGTCATGATGAATAGCCACCTCGTAAGGGGTACTATTTGATTTAATGTTATGTTTTGATTTCTTGAATAATATTTGGATGAGTTCATGCAGGGCTACTGGAACAAGAGTTGTAAGCGCAAGTACAACTAGCATTCCATTCATGCGATGGATGGAAATTCCAGAAAGAAGCATGATGAGAAAGAAGTAGCCATATGAAGAAGGTTCTAGATATGTACCAAGAAGGCCACTTTCCATGAAGAAAGGAATGACATGATGAACCAAGGAGGAAAGTGATCAATGGCTAATGCCCTACAAGGAAGAAGCTCGACTGAATTTCATGACATCAAGGAAAGAAATTGATCAAGCAAGTTGAAGGACCCACGAAGAAGAAGCTGTTGATGAAAAGGAGAGTCCCTAGTTAAGAGGGAGCTCTAACAAGTCCCTAATTAAGAGGGAGCTTAGGCAAGTTCCTGGTCAGAAGGAGCTTGGGTACATTCCTTTATAGGAATAGGAATATCTTCCCTAGTTGAGAGGGAGAGATAGACACAACATTCTTGTCTTCCCTTGGGAAGAAAGAATGGAGGATTGGGTAATCATCTGGCATCTGATGCTCTTTGAGGATGTGTAGGGCATCCAATATAAGAGTAGGCAAGAGGACCGATATTCTTTGAGGGTTGGGAACCCAAGGTAAGAATAGTCCTAGAAGGTCATACTCAGTGAACACCCAAGTGGGTATGTACCTTGAGAGGCAATGGTAAAGGTGTCTCTAGTCATTGGTCTCGCTAACATTGTGCTCTGATCTGATGAGAGATAGAGTTGTTAGTCAAGGCCTTGCTATGGAAACGATGTTGGTTATTATGATGCTATACAGATGGATTACCAATTCGATTCTTCTTATGAGATCTCTTCAGATTGAGAATGACCAAGTACCATTATGAATACCTCCCTAGTTAAGAGGGAGTGTTGTAGAATGTAACTAGGTTCGGTCTTCATAATGACTTGTAATTATGAATTTATGAAGAAGACAAAGATAATAAAATGTATTTTGTAATACTTGCATCATGGGTTTCATGAGCAAGAAGTTTTTATTATAGGTCAAAGACTTCTTCTTGATGTCTTTAGGGGTTTGTCATCTTGTCATAAATATATAATTTAGAGTCATGTATATGAAGTGTTGTTACACTTGCAAAGAAGTCAATGTAAAAGCTCTCCTAGAAGTCAAGCACAGTCATCCATAAGTCGGCCTCAACGTATGCAGAAAGAAGCTTCATGTCGACTCCAATGAAAAAAAAAATATATATATATATATATATATATGTTTGGGACATGTCGATTCATCTATGTTATGTCGGCTCAAATAAATAGACACGACTATTCGTTGGCATATGTCGACTCCAATATAGATGCCTAACTACTATATATAGGTGTATACCCTCGATGTCCAAAGAAGACAAAGCTCACATATCCTCTGAGATTTTCAGGTCAACTACAGGAGCTCGTGCATCAGGTTTCAGACTATATCTCTAATACAGGAGCTCGGGCATCAGGCTTTGGATTGTATCTCTAATACAAGAGCTCGGGCATCAAGTTTCGGACTGTATCTCAAGTATAGGAGCTCGGGCATCAGCACAAAGATTTGGATCTCTCCTCAACAGTTTGGATCTCTCCTCAGTAACTCGGAAGTCCTCCACAGTAGCTCGATGATGACAGTCATACTGAGTTTACTCAATGATGCTATTCGGTGTTGTTCTACATGATGTCAAGGCTAGTGATACATGGTGTTACAGTGATGATAGAAGAACCAGTGAAGGATGGTTGTGTCTTGATCTATAAGAGGCTCTATGGGTCAAATGTAATTGTCAAGGTCAGTGTACTCATCTAATGAAGAATATATCAGAAGAGAATTGCGGGTTTTCGCCTCAAGAGGAGGGGTTTTAGCCCTGGCTTGGATCCTAACTATTGTGTCATTGATGTTATTGTTTTGATAGTTGTTTGATGTATTGAACACTGTAATAATGATGAACAAAGATAATAAGCAAAGGCATAACACAAGCAGTTATCATGTAAGAGAATTTGAATTACTCCTTGCCCTCTTAAATTCTCAACACCTTCCAACCTCTCAATCCAAGGTCCTCTTGCATAGACCTTGTCCTATCAACTCCATTTCCCAATTGATTGAAGACAATAGTTGTTAAATTTCCATGAAACTCTGCAACTACTTATTGAATTACAGAAAACTAGGCAATAAAAAACTAAAATCAAATTTACTTTCACCAAGATACAAAGTTTCTTAACAAATTAGAAGCAGCGAAATAAAAACACCAAACATAAAAACACATGCACAAATTGACACCCTTGTTTTCTCAAGAAACCCAACAGGGAAAACCCACTTCCTTGATGTGGTATTTTATTGATTGTTCTTAAGCAATTGGATCTATTACAAAGCAATCTGTCTCTTTAAGAAAGTGTTATGCTTTTTCTCACAAATCTCAATTGATACAATTAACCTCGGCTTGTCTTTATAACTGCTTGATCTTGGCCCTCTAGCACACCATTGTTCCCCTGCTACCTCCTTGACTTGCCTTACCTCTTGCTTAATCTTGCTCATCCTTCCTTGTGCACTTCACAGCCCTGTTTCCTTGCACAAATCCCCTATTTCCTAATGCAAGTCTGGCTCCTATTTCTTAGCACAAGTCCTTCTATTTCCTTGCACACTTCATGCCTCCTATTTCTTAGAAGGCCAACTCCTCAAAACTGCGGACAATCAATCTCCTAAATTCTAGCACACTCGTGATCTCCTATTTCTTAGGACACAAGCTTTGTGTTGTCCACAATCAAAGATGCTCTCACAAACTCATGAAATGTCTTGTCCACAAACCTTGTGCACAAAACTACTCAATTCTCGTGCCTTCGTTCTCCTCTTTCAAACATGCGAAGCCTTATTCTATTTTAGAAGTTGAGTTTTGATTGGGAGTTAACTGAGAGTTCTTCTCATCCCTTCCCCAAATCAGCACTAGAAACTAACTCGTTCTTCCTTCAATCAAGACTGAAGACTAACTCGCTCTAACGGAACTTGTAACTACCACTTCGTTCTGTAGTCAAATTGATGAAGACTCCACTTAACTGAAGCTCCAACTCTACGCATGCTAACTTGATGATTATTCCAGTAAATTGGAAATAACCCACCCTAACTAAAGTCTAACTCATAAGCTCGCGCTCATACTGAGAGAAAGACAAATTGAGGTCTTCACTGGCTAAGGCACAAGCCAGAAGACCTTTACTCGCTACATTTTCAACACTAATCTATGTGTGTCGATCAACCTAATTTTCCCATTTTTATTTGTTTTATGGTAATCTAAGGCTAAAGTTTCGTTAGATCTGCATTTTATAGCATAAATGCACCTATATGTTATTGTTATTTAAGTAGGGATTGCATCTATTAATGTTTAAAAAGCAAAATCTATCATTTTATGCATGTTTTATCTCCAACCTTAAGGTTGAAGTCTCTATTATTTATGTTGTTTTGTGCATTTTCAGCCATTAAAAACACACTTTTGACCTATCCCTTGTTTACCTCCTCTGATAGCCTCAACCCTTTCTTGATTTTACCATTAATAAGTTATAGTTATTGTGACATTTTGCATGCCATAAACCTACATACTTTTATAACCCTAGTTTACAACAGTGTTTTATGAGTTGATGGTGGCTAATAGAAAACCATAGTTGAACAATCTTAAACATTATCTCAACCTCCAAGGCTTTGCTGGTAGTTTCCTCCAATCCATTATCTCTTTTCCACCTTGAGCCTTTCTTGATTGAAGATCATTCTTTGCTTTGCAAGCTCCTTAGGGAGCCATTTGGCCTAGGATCCTTAGTCATCTAACCTCTAAGTCTTGCTAGGGAAGAGGGGGGATAATATCCAACCACAAAATAGCAAGGGAGAAGCCATCGAGGTGACAATGGTGGTTGATCTTTGATCTCTTTGTTGCCCTAAGACCTAGAGTGCCTAGTGTGGCCTAGCACTAGGGTGTTATATTTTGTGGTAACAATGCCATACTTGACATATGGAATCATTTCCAACCACTCAAGCTTGTTTCCTACCACTATATTAGCAAATCTATAGAGACCACCTTTTACAACAACATTGTAATGGTCCCTCTTGTCCTTTATCAAACACTTGCACTTCATCAAATTCAATCTCAAAATGTTGCCCTGAAATTTGAATCAATGATAGTAAGTTCTCCTTTAGGTCACACACATATTGGACACCTCCATTAGGTATCTTCATTGGGACTATTCCTTGGCCTTTGACCATTTATACCCTGTGATCGCATAAACCAACCATTTCTTCTTGATATTTATTATCATAAGATCAAGTGACACATTTATGTTTGTGTCATCAACATTCTCGAACCAAAGTCGATTTAAAATTCTTTGTTATATACATATTTTTTAGCACTAGTGAATAAAGAGTCTATTATCTCTCATTTTTATTTTCCTATCACTATTGCTATCATATTTATTTTCAATAGAACTGATAGAATATTTATTGAATCTTCTTGTAGAAGAAAGTGGATCTCGATAAATCATTGCTACTTTTAATATGAAGTTGTTGAAGATGTTATTTTCTTGTCTTCCTTGGAAAGATTCGTAGATTTAGTAAAACAATTATTATTTTATTGTGAAAAGAGACATAGCTAGACTCTATTTAAGAGCACCTCTCACCATTTGTAGTTATGGTTGAAATTTTGGAGTTTCATATCCTTGGAGTTTAATGGATATACCTTTCTTGGATCATTTGTGGAGTGTGAGGATTTCTCCTATTAATTTGTGGCTTATTGTTCTAATGCTTTTAATTGTTATTTATGTGGTCTAGATTGCTAGAACTTGCTTTGTAGGGCCAAGAAAGAAAGATGTTTCTACCCTATTGGAAGGGTTTCATGTGAGGATTTTCTCCCTCTTAAAACCTTTGTTTTCTCATACATGATGATATTTTCTTGTACCTAACATCTTCTTGAGAGGGTGCTAGACTATACTTCATTGTGTAGGCATAGCCTAATGGCATATATTTGATGTGGTACTTTCTAGGCCCTCCTAGTATTTCTTTATTTTCATTTGGTACAATATTAAGTTCTTCTTATGGAGTCCATATGTAGCATTGGATCTCCAAGATGTCATTCATTTCATCCTCATTTCTTTCACTTTGCTTCAGAATTTGTCATATTTTGCAGGTCCATAACCATGCACTAAGACCATCTTCATAATTAAATATGGGTTTAGGCACATTATTTTCCAATACATTTATTTTGGTATTTCAGTGAATTTATGGTTAAATATTAGAAAAATAACATGTACTCACTTATATATAAAAGTTGGATGAGTTTTGTGACATGTGTAGGCATATTTGAAGATTCCAGGACAGTCATATTTGGCCTCCAAGACTCAAATTCGAATTTCCTCTTCAAACTCTTGAAGATTCGAGGAAGATTTGAGATCATTGTTCAAAGCACAATTCATGGATATGAAGAGATTTGTGAGAGGATATGAAGAGATTTGTGGAGAGATTTGTGAGAGGATATGAAAAGATGTTAATGGTTAGATGTCAACACATGGTTGTAACCACATGAGATATTTGTGGATCTAGGAGAGATTTGTGGATCTACATTTATGAGTTAGTTATCTTAGTTTTTATATAAATAGGAGTGTCTTCTCCTCTCAAAAGGTGTGAAAAGTTTGGGAGTTATGCTCATGCTTCAATGTAGAGTTTTGGATGTTAAGGATTGGCATTATGCTTATGATTGATGTAATGAATACCATTGTAGTTCACTTTGATATGGTTGTGCCTTCATTTGGTGTTTGATCAAGAGTTTTCTCAACTTTCCACCTCTCATGCACTTTTGGATGGCCACCTAATGAGTATGGGATGTATTCTAATGCTTTATTTTTTAGTTTTTTTTAAGTTCGTTTTAAGTCTTTTGATTAGATCCATTGTTTACATTCTTTCATTCTCATTCCATTTATGTTCTTTTGCAGGTTAAGCGTTATTGCTCTCATTTCATAGATTCATTGTTTTTCAATTTTTTTGATAGATACTCATGAATGATTCTAATTTGACAATGCACACATTAGTAATTTCAACTGATTTCTCATTGGTTTCAGAAAAGGTTGCCTTTAAATTTCATAGTTTAAGAATTCAATGCTTTCTTAGTATAGGATTTGTTGCTTTCGAGATTAAATTTACTTTCCAGTCATTAAAATAGATTTACTTTCCTGTTGCTAAAATAGATTTACTTTCATGTCACTAGAATAGATTTATTTTCATGTCAATAGAGTAAGTTTACTTTCATGTCAATAGCCATTTCAATTTCATAGATTAAAAGACTGCTTTCCAAGTTCTGAATTTGAGACTTTCGAAAAAAAAAGTGTGTGCATACTCATCTTAGACATTTTTTGTGAATAGGTTTTATTTCAGTTTTTGCTATTTCTTTCAATAGATTAGGATTCCGTTTGAAGTTGAAAGTTGGCTCCTAGCAAATATTTTGCACGTATACTTCGCAAGTTCACGAACCCTGGGTTTGACAATTTGATGACAAGTAATTTAACTAACAATTAAATTACCCAACATTTAGCCCTTGTAGTCTTAACCTTTCATTGAATTGACCCCTTGAATCATAGTCTTGACTTCATTTTTCCCTTGTTGAATTGGCCCTGATCTATTGGTTTTTCCACCACTTTACCATCATTATAAGACAAAAAACATTGTTTTGCTAGAGCTATTCTTCACATCACCTTTGAGGTTCACCATTATAGCTTTAGTAATACAATACCTAGGGATACCCCCTTTGATTTAGAGAAGAGCCAACCTAAAGTGAGATGATATCTTGCATAGGTGACAATGGCGACCATCCTAGTAGTTCACCCTCGATTTCTACTTTGTGGATTAGGGCTTCTATCATTGTGTGTCAGTTGGGGAGGTAACACAAGGCAACTTGAACGAAGCCAGGATGTTTCTAATCATCATTTCCTTTGTGAATCAACTATACTAGAACTGCAATGGCTAGAACAGAGACTTGCATGTGGGTTACTGTATTTCAGTTGTCCCTGGCCAATGGGGCACTGGTTTACTGGTCTTCCCTGCCCTATCTATGTGATATGTGTCTAAGGGTCCGGGATGAGACTGGATGCAAGTTCCGAGCAGATTTCGGCAAGAATAGTTACGCCTCAGTCCTCGCACCCAAGCCAGAGGAACTCTACTCTTTGGGGTGCAACCACTTGAAGCATCTTTATTGAAACACTTGAATAAATACATATATCCTTGAGATTTAACTGGGTTCTTCATTTTAGCATGTCCTCTGTTAGGCGTGGGTCTGGTCCAGTAATTATTAGGTATTAATTGTCAAACAGAACCTCATCTCACTTGGGTTGTAGTTAGACAAGTCCGAAAAATATGAGCACAAAATTGTGCGAGTACTCGTTTTAACCTTTTCAAATAAAAGAGGGAATTTTCTTTTTCAGAGCACATCTTGGCAATGCGGATTCAATCCTGGGGTTAGGGTGTCCCAATTCCCCGTCTGAGTTCGGGTGTTCAAGCTCAGCTCTGTATATTCATTTCATATGCAAAATAAACATAGACCCAAATAGAAACTAATACATAGTCCCCACTATAAAAATTAATTCATCGGATTCACATGCTGAAGTAAGTTAGGGGTGAGAGTAAAAGCACGCATACAGTCTCTTTGAGAACCAGTCGAGTCTTCTTCATGAACTGAGCTCGCAGTAATTTCCTCCTCCTGTTGGGCAGGTTTTCTCGGGGTATGTGAAACCTTTCTCTGGGGGGTACATCATCCCCAACCTCGTGCATTTCTCCATCGACGACCCACCATTGTGATTTCTTCTTTGGTGGAGGAGGAAGTGTTACTACACGGGACCTGGAGGTTGTACTCAATAGCTTTTGAACTAATTTTGGTTAGAGTCTGGAGCCTAAAAGAAGTCATGAATGAATAAATTTGGTAAGTGTTAGAGAATACCTTTACAGAGCTGGTGATTAAGGAATCCTTCTGGCTTCCTCTCAGGATGCCCGACCAAAACATCTCTCTAACGTCCTCGTATAACCTTGGCAGGCTATGATTATATTAATATTCTTACCTGGTCATGGACATATACACTTCCTTGTTTATTATTATTTTCTGGTGCCCTCCATCGTCGTTCTAGTTCGTGGATTTTCTGTGTAACCAGTTTCCTTTTTATTATTATTTTCGGTGCCCTCCATCATCGTTCTAGTTCGTGGATTTTCTGTGTAACCAGTTTCCTTTTTATTATTATTTTTGGGTACCCTCCATCATAGTTCTAGTTCGTAGATTTTTCTGTGTAACCAATTGAGCTCATCGACAGTTTGTAAATGGCTAGACCGTGATGCATTGAAAGCTACTTACTGACCTGTTATAGGAAAAAGTTGAGAATGCGAGTATATATAAATATGAAGTTACCAATATCTAAACTAGCAAGCTCAAATTCCAAACTTTAAAGACTTTAAAGAGGATAGACTTGTTTGGAAGTTATTTGACAATTAAATGGTCCAACACTACTAATTACAACCCCAAACACAAGGTAGTAATTGATGAAATAATTTATATATGGTTTAGTATTAATTAACAATATATTTGCTTATTATTGTGATAATAACGTTATTATTTTTCAACACGATTAGAGTTTAGGAAAGAAATAAAGGAAATTTAAATAAATATTCTTTGAAAATTCATTTATATATTTTAATATGGTTTTAATGAAAAACTAATATTACTATGGTTTTTATAATCAAAAAGGTTTCTATGAGTAATTAAATTGTATTATATTATTAAATGTGAGACAAGTTAAGCTCAAAAGGGTTGAATTTAATGATGGAAAGTGAGGAGTTTTTACAATTTGGCAAGGTTCAACTTCGATGAGGGGCTAGCTTGAAGTTATGGGAGCGTTTTGAGGTAATGGTTGAACATATAGTTGCAGTAGGAGAATTTATATTAGATGGTCTCGTAACTCGTGCACACATAGGTGGACCAAAGCCCACCCCATTTCCTTTCACAATATAAGTCAATATATGAAGGTCGATTGATGGGAGGATTATTGTTATCCTCCCAACCTGGGTTCGATTCTCGTGTGTGACATGTTGATTGCTTTGAACCTTGGTGTTTGAGGGTCTCTTGACGATATAATCATGTATATTCCTCATATGGAATATAAAGATATTTCTTTAAAGGAAAAAAATAAGCCAAATTAAAAGTAAATGGTGTTCACCCTCAACCTACTTTGTCTGAAAAATTTTACAAATTTACTTATTTTGAGGTGTTTTTGTATTAGATTCGCAATCATTTTTGTTGTGGAAGTTGTAAGAATTGGTCTCAATTTTCGCAATATTCATTTTTTTCTTTAAAATCACAATGCATAATTCTTATGTTTAAACTTCGTAGAGATTTAAGATTTAACATTATTGGATCGTCTTTTAAATAAAAATTATAAAATATTTCAACTTCCTCTTAATGATGATTTCATTGTCATGTAGTGGCTATCTTTAAACTTTATAGAGATTTAATATTTAGCATTGTTAAAATCTCTAATTGGCCTTCTTTTAAGTTCTTTTAGTTAAGCCAAGCCTCAAAATCTCTACCACAACATTTTGTAAGCATGAGATGACTATTGTTGATACTAGTAACAACAGCAAGGAGTTTATCATTGCTTCACTACAAATTATGTTTGTAATCTAAATGTCTAATCATAGCCTTTGTCTCCACAAAAGTACATGCAACTTCAACCAAACAAATGGGGCAAGAAGTGTTGCATTTTATTTTAAAATTATAGGTTTTGAAACATTTTTAGATTTGTTCAATTTTATTGCAATTCTTGCAAGGTGCATTACAAATCCAAGCTTCATAACTATAAAGAATAATTGGATAGCTAAAGTGTTAAAAATGATTTTTTTCTTATCCCAGTCCCGTAACTCAACATTTCTACATATATTTTTATGACCATGATAACCTTTCCAACCATATGTGATTCTCTTCTCAAGATTGTGGTTGCAATTCAAATGGAAATGGAAATCATTACACAAATATTTGTAAAATTGTACCTCTCCAAGGGTGGTATCATTATACAAAATTGGACAACACATTATTTTCCTAGATTTTAGTTATCATAATGTTGGTATTATTAATACTAATAGTAAGTTTACGGCCTTGAAACAGTCAGCGGAGGGAGTAGAGATTCTTCATACACCCAAATTGCAACAAGCTACAATCGTACTCGACAACCTTCTACCTCAAACCCTTAGATTTCTGGTCAAACCCTAAATGGTAACATCAAAATGGTTTGTCGCCCAACTACCCACCAAGGAAACAAATGCCCAGTAGCTATCTCCCAAAGCAGTAGTAAATCCAAAAATTGAAGTACAATTCAATTGTATTGGGGAATATATTCAATGTATGCAAGGTCACATCCTCATTGAAAATTTTCTAGGAATTTGGTCCTAAAAAAAAGCACTCTCCCATTGGATCCAACTGACGTGGAAACATAAGGGGAAAATCAAATTGGACTAGGTACCACGAGTTTTTTTACTATAATATTTGCAAGGATTGAAGAAAGACTGTGGCTTTTTGAAAACAGCGCGTACTTCTTCAACTATATTGGACTTTATCTTCACTTATGGATAAAGAGATTTGTACCTAATAAAGAAGATTTCGTTGTAGCTCTAGTTTATAACAAAATGTACTCATTGTTGTGGGAATTCTAGGATGAGGAAACCCTCACTGGCATCAGTAACTCTATTGGACATTTCATAAAAGCACCTGAAGTTATAGAGCAGGCCAGTGATATCTCCCATGATCGCATCTATGTTTATATGAATATCTCAGAGCTTCTCCTTAAGTCCATTAATATTTATTATTGAGATGAACTCTGGAAACAAACTATGGATTACAATCATATCCCCATCCCCTTTTGATGTTGGAGATGCCATGAGTATGCCCATCCTTATAGAAATTTCCTGCTTATGGCTATCAATGATAACCCTGGTATTACCTCCACCTCAAATGAGGATGAATTCACCAAATTTGGCGACAAACGAAATGACCTGAAACCCCCCCCCCCCCCCCCCCAACCCAATAATGTTGGGAAGTAGTCACTTACCAGCAACTATTTTAACCCCCTATCCACAATGAAAAATTTGGACCCTCCTATATCCACACCATCTCCCAAAATTAAAAAATTAAACTACAATGCACCCCCACCCTGTGCACCCTCTCTAAGTCGCCCCCTTCCTCTTCGACACCTCTATACAGCCCCCTCTTTACACTTTGTCATCTTGAAGAGTGACTTATACCATTCTCAAGATCTCATCGAGGACATGGAGTTGGATACTCTTAAACTCCCGAAAATCGCCAAAGCTTAAAAAGGTAAGGACCCTAACACATTCCCTGAGCATCAGGCCAAGAACCTAGTTCGAGCAAATTTTAAGCCCTTTAGTCTGCCTCCAAACAGTCTTTTGGACAACTTAACATTGGAACGTTGGGAGTCCAATCCTAGTCAATGAAAGAATCAGTGGAACGCCATAAGGAAAAAAGGAAAAAGAGTAGGAAAAGCAACCAACAAATCTTGGAAGAACAAGGAGACATGCTAATCAACTTAGGGTAGATAAAAGACATTACAAAGATCTTTTCCCCAATAATATTCCCTTAACATGAAAATAATCTCTTGGAATATTAAAGGCCTCAATTACAAAGGCAATAAAAGGCTCTTTGAAGCAAAAAGGTTCTCTAAAAATCCCAACTTTGTGTTTTTATAAGAAACCAAATCCTTAGATGATCTCATCAACAAGATAACTAGCAAATGGGATAGAAATTACAAAGTTATAGCTTTAGATTCCTACAATAATCAAGCGTACTGGCAATTATTTCGAATGCACAGGAGGCTCTCATTCTCAACATGCTTGCTTCATACTAAATTCTCATGATCTAATTTCAACTTATCGACTTTGTTAAAACCTATTACCTATCAAATTTTTATGCCCCACCCCCAACCAAAGGACAAACCTATTTTTCTTGGATCTCTCACTTGCACTATTAATTTGCTACCTCCCTCCCCCTAGATTTTAGGCAGTTACTTCAACATGATAAAATCCCTAACAAAAAAAGAGGTGGCATAATAAGATTTAATGTTGATTCCATTTAATTTTTGGACACATTGTAGCCTACAGCCTAGGGGATTTGGACATTATAAACAACACTTTTATCTGGAATAATCAAAGAGAGGGTACCCAAAAAGTGTCCTTCAAACAAGACAGGTTCATAGAGTCATAATCAATAATTAATTGGGATATCTTTCTAGAAGCATCTATTCTCCCCAACCATGGCTCATATCACTGTCTTATTTCTCTAAATATTGACATTAAAAAGCCTAGGAGTAGACCCTTCCGCCTTAAGAAATTATAGTTTTGTCATCCTGATTTTCAAGCCAACATCAAGAGTTGGTAGAATGAACAGGTGACTCTCGAAGGCACCTTAACAAGCTGCAACAAAAGCTCAAATACATGCTCAAAGGTTAGAACAAACAAAAATTCGACAACATTCTAGAAGAAAAGCAGAAACTATAAATGAAAATGGAAACAATCCAACAAGAAGCCATCCTCCACGATAGATTGAAGCCTCTAATTAAAGAAGAAGTGGTTACTCTCACCCAATGTGAGGAATTCCAAAAGCAATAAGAACTACTTTAGAAATATAAATCCAAGATACAATGGCTCAAATAAGGAGAATGAAATACAAAAATTTTCCACAAATCCATGTTGCAACATCGCCACCATATTCGTGTCTCCTCTCTCAAAAACCATGAAGTTGTTAAGTTGCAGGAGCATCAAGATATAGCATAAGAGCTCAATAGACACTATCCAAATCTTCTAACAAAACTCCTCTCCAATAAACAACAGGTGATCCAACAAATCATAAAGCATACTCTTTTACTGGAAACATGGGAACAAAATGAAGCTCTCCTCGAAGAAATATCCTTAGAAGAAGTGGAAGCAACCATCAAAAGCGGTTTGGTAACAAATCTCTTGGCATAGATGGTTTCATATTGGAATTCTTTCAAAATTGTTGTCCCATTATAGGCCACAATGTCTAGAAAGTGGTGGAAGCATCTTCACAAACAAAGTTCATCTTACCAGCCCTTGATGCCACCTTCCTCACGCTAGTGCCTCATCAGGACAGGGTGGAGGACCCCAATGGTTATCGACCCATAGCTCTTTACAATACCATTTACAAGATCATTAACAAAATAATAAGCAGTTGACTCAAACAACCACTTCCAAAGCTAATTTCGCTAAAGTAAAATTGAAATGTTGAAGGTCACTATATCCTCAGCAGCATCATGTTTTCTCATGAAACCATCCACTCCCTGGAGCTCTTAAAAAAAGCAAGTATGCTACTCAAACTAGACCTATTAAAGGCCTTCAACAAACTCATTTGGCAATGCCTTTTCAAGATCCTCAAAACCTTTGGGTTCGATCATGATTGGACAATATTAATCAAAAACCTTTTACCATTAGCCTTCTTCTTGATCTTTTTCAACAGATCCCCCACCAACCCATTTATATCTTCCAAATTAATTAGGAAAGGAGACCCATTCTCGCCTTTCCTCTTCATATTAGTGATGGAAGGACGGGGAAGAACTATCAAGGTAGTTGTAATGGAGAACAAAATCAAAGATTTTCATTTGTTTTAAAGTTTAGGAACTCCTACCATCCAAAAGGCAAGGCACTTTATGCACATTAGTAATGTCTTCACTTAAGCTTCAAGTGTTGATATCAACAAAGTGAAATCTCAAGTTTTTTTCAGTACTTTGTCCCTTGTTTAGAGACACATAGCAAAAATCTTGGTTTTAAGATAAGCCAACTCCCCTATAAATCTTTAGGATCTCCATAAACTAATATTTCTCTCGAATGGAGTATGTGTGAGGAACTTATAAATAAAAATCAATACCCTGCTAGTTGGACCTTTCGATCCCTCAACATATTTGAATGCTTGATGCTCTAAAAGTGGTCCTTCAGGGCCTACCCGTCTACCTTGGATCCTATGGCACTGGCCTTGATCTTGCAAAAAAAATGTCAACTTCAACTCTCCCTCCTCTCGGAAGAAACCAAATTGGTGTTAATTTTTCATAGGGCTACATTGTTCTTTTCTTTGATAATTGCATTTCTCCAATAATACAATAATTTCACCCCATATCATCATTAAAGTATTCATATCAACACCATTATACATCAGCATATGCAATTATATAGAAAGAACAACATCATCATCATCATCAATGCAGCGGAACATAAAAGGAACAGGAGAATAAAAGAATGCACACACATAGAGACACTAGGATTGATCCAAGACCAGGGAAAACCCCTTGCAAATCTTCTTTTTCTTAGATCGTCATCAAATGATTTAGCAAATGAGAGTACAATGATCCATAACTTTATCTATGCAACAAAACAACTATGATATCCATGAAACAAATCAAATCATGATTAAAAACAAAACCCTAATTCTGATGACTGTAATATGTTGTCACTCATTGTAGACGATTGTTGGATATTGTTGTCATTGTGTCGAACACTATTGAACATGAAGCAGAAACTTTGGAATATTGAAATCTCATCTTTGAGTCGCAGATGTAGGGAGGAGGAGTTGTGTGAACGTTTATAGCAGACCTATACACTCTTTGTGAACTGTATGCCAACGTCTATGACAGCCCGGACGCTCCCAAAACATTATGTGCATGCGTATGGAGACCAACCCACCATATATGCTCAAAAACATTTGGAGGCTCTCATATAGTTACTGTGCATGCATCCAAGACCTCCTAGACGCTCTCAGGACCACTTTGTTCGAGCGTTCGGGGATTGACACCTCCAGATCTGCCTCTAGAACCCTAGATGCTCTCATAAGATTTTGTGCCATCGTATATGGGTCTCTAGACACTCTCATAGGATTGTGTGCCAATGTCCAGGGACAAAAGTGCCCAGTCCTGTGCCAGCATCCAGGGCTAGAAAGCCCTAAATTAGTGCAAGATTCGACCCTGACATTGTGGACCCTTGTGTGAACTTTCCTCCAACATACCTGTGCAAACCAAGACAATAAGAGAATAGAAGATAGATTGATTGAATGTGTCTAAATTAGCTTGAGTTCTCTTCTATTTATAGGCTTTCATGAGGGTCCACTTGGGGTTAAGCAATTACCCATGCGGTTAGGGTTCACCCATTGCATAATACATGTATGAATAAAATAATTTATAACTCAACTTCTGCTCGACAAAATTGGGTGATCTTTAGGTCAATTTTGGTCCTCTTGAAAAGGGGAATCTAATGCAATCATTATCTCGATCATTTGAGTTGTCCAAGGTGGAATTTTACAAAAGTTGCAAAAATTAACTCTCCCTCTCAACTAGGGAAAATTCCACCTACCAATATTTGTCCATCGATCAATATTGCATTTTTGAATCTTCAAGTGTCATCATGTATCATTAAGGATCATCTTCGTCATGTAGTCATTGTTCCATGTCCATCTCAAGTGTCTCATCATCACAAATCATCATTGTACATCTTGATCTATCCTTTGCTTATTATTCCTTATCTCTTGATTGTTCATGCTCGTATGTTGAACATTCTTGGATCTAGAAGAAGAAGAATTTATTACCCGAGGGGAGCTTAAGCTACCACCCTCTATCCATCAGGTTTCTACCTGGAATATCTACCATCGGGCTGCTACTCAGAACTTCATCATTGATTTTCATCACAGAGCATATCATTGGGGAGCACATTTCGACCTGGAACCACATCGGGGAGCACGTCTCGACCCAGAATCTCATGGGGAGGCTATACATATGCAACCCCATATCTAGAAATAGGATAAATCGCCATACAGGGGAGTACACCCCCAACCTTAGAATCTCATCAGGGAGCTTACCCTCAACCCATAATCCTATTGCCTACTGATCTTCCCAACAATGACTCTTGGTAGTCATGTGGTAGAACACCTGCATCATAATCTCCTTGGGTTGTACACCCCAAGTACACTCTCAACTCGTTGGCCAGACGAGGAGCGATATTCCCAACAAGCCTTGCTTGTGGGTATGATGCCAACTGGGGTATACTTTGCGAACGCCAGATAAGGGAGTAGCACCCTCAACCCTATGGGTAATAAATAGGGGTCATGCCCTATTGTCCATAGTTCCCTCAATCCCAGGAACCCTTATCCCTCAATTCCTCATCCTGGGAGCTCAATCAAGGGGGAAGAGTTGGCTCAGTGTCCTCGATTGGAGCTACTCTCATCAAACTCATATCTGGTATTAGTTTGTCTCAATAAAAGTTGTTTCATGTTCATACAGAACATCAAATCAAATATCATGTGAAAAAAGAAATACTCATATAAATCACAAAAGGATACCATAATCATCCTCCCTCTCAAGGAGGTTCCAACCACACGCCTGAGCTTGTTTTGAAGAGTTGCATTGTCTCAATATATGAGAGTATCTCGGTCCAAACAATAAATATGGGACTTTTGCTAATCAGATCTCAATGTATACCTGCCATATCTAGATCATGCTCAGATAGCTCTCTAAGGAGCTTCTTCGTCCTGCCTCACAACTATCCATGCTAGCAACATCATACAAATCCTCAATCATACTGTGGACCTCTCATCCAAGATATCATTTCATATCTCATACTAAAGCAATATTCAGATGTGCTTAACAATAACATCTATTAACAATAATGCATCCATGTAGTCACATATCATAGGAGAAATATTTCAATCTCAACACCTCGTGAAAATATTTCAAAGTATGCTCGATGGCAACTCTATGTGAATGAAGCAACTCAATCATGAATTTATTTAGGTTTTATGCACATCATATATATACAAATGGATGTTCAAAACGGAACATCAGTGCTTCAAACAAATGTCGGATGCCATGCCAAGTTCAACAACATCTTGAACTGCAAATCAAAGTATACAAGGATTTACATTTTCATTATTCAAAAACTTTTTACAATAGCTTTGTAATATGGAATTTCTTTACCAAATTCCAGAAATTGATTCATCATGCCATGAAACATCATTTTGGGCTTCATAAGCCATCTCCCTCCGATTTAGATCATCATAGGCTCATCACTTGTCACAAATAGATCATCGGGATATAAAACCAAAACCATAATCAATATCAAAGTCATACCTTGGAACTTGTCATCTTGACTTCGTTAGATAACTGTGAAATATAGACATATCTGGATTGCAATGCTCTAAGAATAATGCCTTGCTAAGGCAACATAATCAACCTTACATAAATCAATGTTGTACCATCACAACACAAAGTCAACTCATCAAAGTTTAGAAGCTAGATCACAACCATTATCAAAGTCATCAATATCATAGTATCAATTCTTTCAACCAGGAGACAAGTGGAGCTCATATTAAATCATGACTTCATCATGCTAACATGTTGTCATCAACCATGCATTATCAATTTGAAATTGATCAATTCATTTTCATAATCATAATACAAGTCATTTTTATCACTAGGTGCAAATGCATACACCAAGGATGAGTCATGTGGGTTCCATTTTCATGTTGAATCACAACTATCATTACTTCAACTATTGTGCTAGGAACAAGGAGGCCAATACAAAATCAATTTTCTAAATATACACATAAGTCATTATGCCCGCATAACATCAGATCATTAGACATCAATTCAAGTCTAAAGTTGCTATCGTAGAGAGATCTATAGTCAAAGCATATCTCAATTATCAATTCAAATTTATTTTCAAGCATCATAACAAAACATTGTTCATATATACCAGTAAGCCAAATCATGCCAACCTCTTGTAGCACAAACATAGTGACATATCTATATGTATGTCTCGGTCACTTGCAAACACAAGTTCAAGCTACATGTTCATGTTATGGCAAACAATCAAGATTTTCCTGCTTGTAGATCTAACCATCTGCAACATATCTATGGAGTTGACATTTTCTAGGTGACCATTCAGTTTCATGTACAATACTTCATTATGTGATCACAATTTAACCCAACAACTTCAAGAATCAAATTACAGAGGCAGAATATGTCAAAAATATCTTGATTTAGAATTTAGACAACTTCAGATGATGGCCAATTGTAGTCAAACCTCTAGACGCTCCCTTTAGGTTAGCATGGGAGCACCTTTAGCTGACTGGACGTTGTCCAGGCCTTAGCATGTGAGTGTCTAGGGACGAGCTCTCCTAGATCCAGAACAAAAACCCTAATTTTTGTACGGCCTTCAAATCTGAGACTCTGTTGCAAATCAATATTGTCATATGCACATAAATCATACTTCAGCAATACATAAAGCAAATAGTAGTATGAGTAAGACTCTTGAGAAGAGATTCTCCCTCTGATTGGGGATTTGCATCATTCATCTTCATTCATATCATCAACCTGTCTCTACTAGAGTCAAGCAACAACAAATCTTATTAGATCATAAACATATATCTATCATGGCTATCAGCATCCTGACATCAATTTTTCATCAAAGGTTTAGACTCAAAGTAGTAGATGGATGCAACATCATATCTCAAAGATTAAGAACACAATAGTACTTTCTATCAAGTCACTCCATCAAGTTAGGACATTCAATTTAACCATATGTCGTCAAGACATGAACTTAGTTAGTAAGGGATCTACTTATCAATATTACACTTATACCTCTCACATCAAGGTTACCATGCTCTTCATGACCAATGAGATCAAATTAGGTCATTCGATAAAGCTTTATCAAAACAACAAGAGTGTCAATCACTATTTCCATATGATTTCATCATGCTTATCGCAAGCATTACCAACAAACTCATGTATAGGAGTCAATGAGCTATCCTTCTATATGAAATCCATCATGACAAGTATCAAGAGTATCATTTGCTAGAGTCAAGGTGCTAGCCTTCTTTATAATATAAATATATCCAATAGATAGATCATCGACATTCGCCAAACATCAAGTGTATCAATGTATAAACATTAGATAGCCTCATAAAATTCAAGAAGATCAAAATTTTCAACACTAAGTGCACCATTTCATCATAGGAAACATATATCGAAGTCACTTTCATATGTATGTATTAGCCATTAAAGAAAAAGACATTCTCATCAAACCTTAGGGCTTATCGAGCTAATAACTAAAACATACCATGCATACCTTATGGTATTACCTATGCACCTTTTCATTAGACATAGGCTGCTTGAAGCACTTTCTCATCTTTTCATCCAGTATCTCTTTATCTCTTTCTAGATCTGCATCTCAAAATGATCCTCAAGAAGAATCTACCCATCTCATCTCATCAAGGAGGTTAGAAACATCCATATACTCAAATACATATGCAGGAAGTACAAGCAATAAACATAATCATGAGATCTATAAGTCTAGCAAGTAAGAAGAAACATAAGTCAAAAAATATTTATCTTCAATGAGATGTTATCCTCTCCCTCTTGAACCAATCTTCAAGGGCCATTAATGTCCATGGTCCATTTACCAATGTTGCCTTCAAGTATCCAACCAAGTTTGCTAGGGATTATCCCATCTCGAGCTTCATCAAATCACCCACAAGTGCTTGAGAATCTTCTCATTGACGATACTAGGTTCCATACCTCATGTAGTTCCCATAAACTAGGGCTTTCTCTCCAACCTTGACCTCATAGGATCCATCAAACCCTAATAACCAAGTTACCTAAGGTTTCCTTCAAACCCTAGAATTATTTTAGGTCTCCACCGTCCTCTTCTTTCTTCCATCAAATGTGTCATCATTGGGGTTGATCCGAATGGAAAATGGCATCAACCCATGGTACTCATCCACCCATATTATTCATCGACCCATGGAATTTACCCATGGTATTGTAAATGGCATCCACCTCGCGATATTGTAAAATCCACCCATGGTATTCATTCACCCATGGAATTGACCCGTGGCATTGAAACTGAAAAATACTATAAGTAACAAGTCACATTTTGTAAAAGGACAAATTGTCCGCCACAATGTAGCCTTTATAGTTCAGAGGCATGTAGCCGCCACATCTCTTCTCAGAATATTTATTATAACCTGTTTTTCGAAGCAGAATGATCATTTTGCATCTTCCCATGAGTTGGAAATCCTTATCTGGACACTCTGAGATCTCAGATTCGCGCTGCAATAATTCCGTCGTCACAAAAAGTTTTGAAAAAAAAATAGTTGATTTTAAATCAGCGATATCTCCCACATCTGAACTTCGATTCGACCCATTTTTTTTTGAAATTACGTGATTTTTCGAGAGGAATCCAGATCTGGTATTTGTTTCTGTAAATTTTGTACCAAATGTTTCAGATCTGATCTGCAAAGTTGCTGCCAAAAATAAAAATAAAAATAAATAAATTAATAATTAATTAAAAAAAAAAATCCTTCTCGCTTGGCCCAAGATAATGCTCTGTGGAGGATGTAGCACATGCCTGAAGTTTGTTGAATATTGTTGCAAAATTTGAAACTGAAATATGCATCAAACCCTCATTCCCATGGAATCATAACCTGCTTTGATACCACTGGTCCAGATCTTGGGAGGAGGCCCCCAAGATCTAAAAGATTGAAATGGATCTTGGGAGGACAGACCCCCAAGATCTGAAAACTTGCAATGGATCTTGGGGGAAAGGCCCACAAGATCTAAAAACTTGAAATTGCCAGAAGAAAAATAGGAGAATGCCCAATAAACAAAACCACAAAGAAACTTTTTATTAAAACTGATAATAATTGTAAAGCTTACAAACAGTAATGGAAATAAACCAGCTAGAGCGATGGTAGCTTATCTCTAAAAAGAGATGTGGCGGCTACATGCCTCTGAACTGTAAAGGCTACATTGTGGCGGACAATCTGTCCTTTTACAAAATGTGACTTGTTACTTATAGTATTTTTCAGTTCCAATACCACGAGTCAATTCCATGGGTGAATGAATACCATGGGTGGATTTTACAATACCACGGGCGGATGCCATTTACAATATCATGGGTAAATTCCATGGTCGATGAATAATATGGGTGGATGAGTACCATGGGTTGATGCCATTTTCCATTCGGATCAGGGGTGATCTCCATGGCTTTTCTTCAACCAAATCTGATTCCATGTTAATTTTTCAAAGGGCTACATTTCTTTTGCTTTGATGATTGCATTTCTTCAATAATACGTTAACTTCACCCCACATCATCATTAAATTATTCAGATATACACCATTATACATCAACATGTGCAATTATATAGAAAGAACAACATCATCATCATCATCAATGCAATGGAACATAAATGGAACACGAGAAGAAAAGCATGCACACACATAGGGACACCAAGGTTGGTCCGAGACCCGAGCAAAACCCACTATGGGGAAACCCTTGTAAATCTTCTTCTTCTTAGGTCGTCATCAAATGATTAAGCAAAAGAGAGTACAATGATCCATAACTTTATCTATGCAACAAAACAACTATGATATCCATAATCATGCTTGAAAATAAAACCTTGATTTTGATGATTTTAATATGTTGTCACTGGTTGTAGATGATTGTTGGATACTGTTGTCATTGTGTCGAACACTGCTGAAGACTGATTGGAAACTTCAAAATATTGAAATCTCATCTTTGAGTCTCGGACGCAAGGAGGAGGAGCTGTGTGAGCGTCTATAGCAAACCTCGATGGTCTTTGTGAACTATATGCCAACGTCTATGGCAACCTAGACGCTCTAAGAAATTTTTTTGCATGCTTCTAGAGACCAAATCACCATATATGCTCAAAAACTCTTGGACGCTCTCTATAGTTACTGTGCATGCGTCCAGGACCTCTCGGACCCTCTCAGGACCACTTTGTGTGAGCGTTCGGGGTCCGACACCTCCAGATCTGCCTTCTGGAACCCCAAACGCTCTCATAAGCTTTTGTGCCAGCGTTTATGGGTCTCTGGATGCTCTCATAGGCCATTGTGCCAGCATCCAGGGACTAAATTCCCAATTCTATGCCAGCATCCAGGGCTAGAAAGCCCTAGATCAATGTATGCTTCAACCCTGAGATTGCGGACCCTTGTGCGAACTTTCCTCTAACAGACCTATGTGAACCAAGACGAGAATAAAAGATGGCTTGATCGAACGTGTATAAATGAGCTTGAGGTCTCTTCTATTTATAGGCTTTCATGAGGGTTCACTTGGGGTTAAGCAGTTACCCATGTGGTTAGGGTCGACACATTCCATGATACATGTATGAAATTCATAACTCAACCTCTACTTGACCAAATTGGGTGATCTTTAGGTCAATCTTGGTCCTCTCAAAAAGGCGAACCTAATGCAATCATTATCTATGTCATTTGAGCTCTCCAAGGTGGAATTTGACCTTAGTTGCAAAAATTAACAATTAGAAAATAAATGGATCCTCATCGCATGGGACAAACTTTGTGGGCCAAAATTGAAAAGAGGCATGGGCTTATTGGATCACCACACTGTGGAAAAAAATTTAGGAGCCAAAAATTTGTAGAGATAGCTCCAAGGAGGCTCCAATCTATGGAAATTGATATGGCACCGAAAATATGCCCCACAAACTCCCGACCCAACATTTATATGATTGCAGCTTGCCCACTTTAGTTCATCCATATGGATCTTGGCCAAAAATGTAATTCATCAAATCCAACAACAATGTTTATGGGAAGTAAAGGATGGAAGGTATGCTTTATTCTAGGAGGACTCATGGCAACAACTCCCTAAACTCTAGGAGAAACCGTAACTAAACAATCTTCGCCTACAAATGATAGCTAGGGACCTACTAATAGTCAAGGACTAATAAACCGATTTAGGCACTAGTTAGCATTGGAGACAATGGTTATCACGAGAAGAATGGAAACCCAAGCCAGAGGGGGAAGCATGGAGTCAATTATGGGATAACTTCTAACAAAGGCTAATCCCACTCTCCTCCCATATAGATAGACTACAATGGGGATACAACTCAAATGGATCCTATATAATTTGAGAAGATTTCCACTTGGAAGCAAGGTACCGAGAATTTCAAAGAGATACGACCTAGATGAATATTTGGAAGTACAACTCCTGGCCAAAAATCTCCTTATTCTTGTGGCTTATGGTGCAAAATTGAACCCTAGCCCAAGATAACTATCATAAATGCAACCATAATGGTCCCTTTAAACACCCTCTCTACCTCCTCCACTTTGAAAATCTTGAACATCTTTTTAATAGTTGCACCTTCTTCAATGGCTTCTAGGTTTGACTAGAAAATTGATTCAATTGTTTCGACTAGGACCAATTAAGTATTCCAAACACCATTACATGGAAAATCCAAGTCTTTTTCAATCGCATATAGACACTCTCTCTCGGAATCTTGTTATGGGTCATGTGGAAGGAGTGCGATCGTTGGATCTTCAAAAACCTCTTACAACCTCTTGAATCTCTCTGGAACATTATACAAAGGAATGCCAAAGAAACCATCAACGCTCTCCCCTGGTCACTCCAAAACTAGCAAACACATGGTTTAGAAGTAAGACTTCTTAGCAGATGGAACCTTGCCCCATCCTCCCTATCCCTTCCTCCACCCCAATCTAACTACCTACTTCGGGTATCCCTTCATTCTGGTCCCCTCCACCTCTCTCCTTTCTTAAACTAAAATTTGATAGTGCCTCAAAAGGCAACCCTATCAAAATTGGCTATGGTGCCATATTCAAAAATCAATCTTGGCTTACCTATATACATATACTCTAGCACACTAGGCATTGTCAACAATAATGCAACAAAGATAACTACTCTCCTTGAAGACCTTAAAATAACAAAAAAACAGGGTTGCTTCAAAATTTTTATGGACGGGTATTCTCAACTTATTATCCATGTGCTTTGTAAGCTCCAAAATAACACACCTTTTCACAAGATATCGAAGAGCTGATGCTGGGAATAATTGCCTTATCAAATCTCCTCTCAATTTTTCAACATTATTGTCATTATCCCTAACCACATCCGAAGATCAAGGAACAAGGTGGAAAATATGCTTGCAAATTATGGATGTTTGGACACTTCACCTAGGATCTCTTCCACTTAGCATATTTTAGAAGACACTCCTCTCAAGTAGGCTTGTTGGAAAATACATGTAGTCCCTGGATGGGGTGTTATGTGCACGAATTGGTGAGGCCAAAAAATATTGCATGTATGTCTTATTTTGAACTTTTTGAAAACTTATGTCTCCAACCTCTCTTAGAAGAATGCATTTCTGGATATGGTTTGGCCTTCCTACTGATCGACCAATAAAAAAAACTACCTGATCATGTAATGTCATGTTTTGAAGGAAATAAAAATTTACTCCACCAAAAAAATATTAATAATAAGTTAACATTTTTTTGCAAAATTGTTAGAGAAATTTGAGTTGCTTGTGAAGATCTTCATTAGCTTTAGCAAGAAGAACAATACCATCAATATATAAGAGAAAGATGACAATGAATAAGAATGATGGAAAATGTCAATGTTAGGTTTTTTCTTTTCGTCTCAAGAGGGTTTGGGCCCAGCCACACCACGTAGGCCCTTTGTTGGTCTCCAGAATGTCTATGGTCATGAGGCATTGGGTTTGGTGGGAATGATTTACTAATGGTGTTAATTACACGCTCATTCTTGTAGAGGCACGTTCAAGAGGATGGCTCTTGTTTCTTATGGAATGTACAATGTTGGGTAAGTGAATTGTTTATTAAATTACTTCATTAATTGTCAACCAAGGTTCATGTACTTGTGAGATGTATGTGCACCATATATGTTAGGAATTCTATCTATGAATTGAATTATTATAAGTATGAAATTATCCTAAGTATGGACAAATGTTTGAATGAGATTTAGAGGGTAATCATTCACAGGTTTTTTCTATTCAAAGTTACATCAAAACCCAATTACTTAACTAAATTGAAATCTATTGCTGGGAGAATTGAAATCTATTTTAATTGCAGAATTCAACCTATTTCTACTTGCATAAAAGGAAATACTAACACTAGATTGCAGGAAAAAGATTTTAATGTTACTTGCATAACTGAAAACACTACAACACTACTTTGCAGAAAGGAACCTTTACACTAATTGCACAAAAGGAAATTGCATAAAGAAAATTTAATTCCTAATTGCAGAAAGAAAAGACAATAACTACAATTGCATAAAGGAATGTTAATGAAACTACTTACAGATGCAATAATCAAATGAGAACTTGTAACTCTAAATGATTACTGATATGCGCAATTAACTCTAAAAGACATTTCTTTCACCATCTATGAAAATAACAAAGTAATGAAACAAAAGTGCTCGAAGGAAAATGCATATGAAAATTAGAATCCAAAAATTCCAATTTAATTTGTACTTGAATTAAATTGTGAATTAGAATTGTAATTCTTTTCTCATTACAACTTGTAATAGTTAACTAAGTTGAGGAGTTAACTTAGTTAACTTAGGAATTTCAAGTTGGAAGTCTTTTGGAAGTCATGTATATGTTCTCCCTAAGTTTTAGGGGTACAGAATCAGTTTATTTATGAGTTGTAATTAGATAACTCGGGTTACTGAGTTATGGTCAGTTAAATTAGTTCTAACTGTTTGTGGAACTAATAGAGGATTAGCAGTTAGTTGGTGCACTGGTGCATCTGCAAGTGTGTAGAAATTTCACCGTCGATTAAACTGATTATGCAATGTACTAAAGCAAAATACTTAATCTACTTCTACAATCAAACTTGTGGAAGCTTAATCAATTTTGAGCAAGATCAAATAGAACACATATAACAGAGAAGAAGATTCAATCACACATGAAACACAAAAGAATACTCTGGGGAAAGCCTAAGCTAAAAATCCCGCTATTCATGTTGGAGGATTATAGCTTGAAGTAATCGTTGATCAGGATATTCTTAAGCCATCAACATTGGATGCTCAAAATCTGGCCGAATGGAAGAAGTGTGTGGCAAGGGTGAGACATATAATCCTTTAGGGAGTTCGAGACCACATTGTTTCAAGTCTCCATGGGAAGAAAACTCTGCCTTCCATGTGGAAATCATTGAAGGACCTTTTCCAAAACAACAATGACCATAGGAAGTTGGCACTGAAAGATAAACTTCAAAAAATCAAGATGGAGGCGGGTGACTCAATTCCAAATTACTTGACCAAGTTCACCCATTGTTGCGATGAACTTGGAAGCGTTGGAATCACTATTGTTGAGGATGATATGGTGAGACCTAGATCTTCTAGGACTTCCCAAGAGTTGGCATAGTTATCAAGAATCTGTCAATGGGAGGGAGAAGCTGTCAAATTGGGAACGACTGTGGTCGGATTTGGTACAAGAAGAGTTTCGATGGAACACTAGAGATCGAACCTCTTCCAAGGAAGTGAAATGGGATTTTTCCTTAGAGAGTAAGGAAAAGAAGGCCAAGGGAAAGAATTCCCAAGGTGAGGAGGGCAAAAAAAAGATGGACTTGATGAAATTCAAGTGTTTTCACTGTCACAATCACGGTCACTATGCCAAGAACTGTCCACAGAAGAAAGTAAGCAAGAAGGAGTCGACAGTAGCAACAACAGGTAAATCTCTAGCTTCACAATTCAAACTTGATTTCACTCTCATTGCATGCATGGCCAACACTGTCATGGGAGGCGTGTGGTATCTTGACAGCGATGTCTCATTCCATATGACAGGGAACAAAGATTTCTTTAGTGATTTTGAGGAGAAAGATGTCAAGCAAAGCATAGAGTTTGGAGATAACGAAAGGTATAGTGCTACTGTATTGGGCACGATTACTTTTGAGAGGGATTTTGGCTCCTCTCTCACGATCACAGATGTGATGTATGTTTCAAGACTAAAGAAGAATCTTATTTTAGTCGCGGTATTGGAAGACTGTGGCTATGATGTGATTTTTAATAAGGAAAAGGTTTTCCTTGGAAACATCACCATGGGATAGGTGAAATAGATCGGTGCACGGGTCAAGAAATTGTATGCTCTTAAGGTTCAAGATGCATGCAAAGCCTTGAGGAGAAAGGCAAAGGTTAGAGACTTGGTGGTTGAGATGGAGAGTAAATTACCTCTCAACATGCAGCCCCAGAAGAGACCTCAGAAGAAGCTTCAGGAAATTGTGGAGCAACCACAATTGGAGAAGTTGAGAGGAGACTCCGTGGAGAGATCCATTCAAGCAGAGAAGAAGCCGTCTCAGATAATTGTGGAGCAACCACAGTTGGAGAAGCAAAGAGGAGACTGAGTGGAGACATCCACTCATGCAGAGGCGTCCAACAGGGGGAAATTTTAAGCCAAGTGGGCAGAGGGAGCACATGCAGTCATACCTCCAAGTGTGAGGTGGGGCGATGTGAAGTACTAGTCCTAAGAGGGTTGAAATTATGCAGGGTCCATTGAGAGGTTTTATCTCATGGATTATACCTTGCTACGGAGCCCAAAGTACCTTGTAGCGGGAGGAATCAATGGCGATTGATGTTGTCAGATATCAAAGCGATAGAGGCTAGAGCAGTTAGATATTGAAGAGCACAAAGAAGGGTTGACAACATTGCAAAAAGACAAAGTCAGCAGAAGCGCAGAGTTTTTAGTTGACAAAGGCCATAACAGTCAGAGACTTTGATGATAGATGCATTATACTGATTCAAGTTGGATGTTTCTTTGTTTTTGAAGTTGTTGGAGCAACAACACTAGAGATAAGTGTTGCATGCAGAACATTCCAAAGGTTTAGGATCGAGATCGAGTTGAATTCCTTTCGTATTAAGAGGGAGTGTTGAAAATAACAACAAGAAATGTTAAAAATAGAATCTAGAAATTCCAATTTAATTTGTCCTTGAATTAAATTGTGAATTAAATTGTAATTCTTTTCTCATGGAAACTTGTAATAGTTAACTAAGTTAAGTTGACTTAGTTAACTTAGGAATTTCAAGTTGGAAGTCTTCTGGAAGTCATGTACATGTTCTCACTAAGTATTAGGGGTCCATAATGAGTTTATTTATGAGTTTGAATTAGATAACTCAGGTTACTGAGTTATGATCAATTAAATTAGCTCTAACTTTTTGTAGAACTACTAAAAGATTAGCAGTTAGTTGGTGCACTGGTGCGTCCACAAGTGTTACTCCAATTAACTGAAGATTCCCTCATCAGAAACTCATGCATGTCAGTTCAGAGAAAGACCCTGTTGAGACTAGAGTGCAGGGATAGTGTACTATCAGTTTTATTATGATACGAGTTGTACAAATCAAGCATGCAATTAGGAAAAGGACCATGATTGGATTGCGTAGTTTTGGAAGCATGAATTCCTCATTAAATAAAGGTTATTCCTCTTGGGAATTGCACAAGGAAATAGGGGCTTGGAGAACTGCATAATAGGCTAAGCATTTGGCTTGAGCTAGCTTGTGAGCTGAGAGTTGATTAAACTTGTGCAAGAATTGTTCTTGTGAGAACAAGCATTGTATTCTCATCTTGGATTTCTAATTAATGTAATATAGATAGTAGGGGTTTTGAGTTGTGGCTTTCCTAAGATAAATATTGTTTTATGTGCCATTGATTATCTTCCTCTTATCGATTACTATTTTCATCGATCTTTATGGGCTTCTACTGTAAAGAGTAGAGTAGATTCTTGTCTTGTGTTTTAGGAAATTACATGAGCTGTGAATCTACAGGAAAATCTACATTTTGCCGATAAGAAATGAAATTATTCTTCCATCTAGGAAATAAATTTAAATTAGAACTTTATCTCGTGATGATTTGCTATTGAAAGAGCAAATTATGAGGGATTCTTCTTGAATCATATCCTCGTGATTGAACAGGTATTTTTCATGCTCGCCTGGTGTTGTCACGATCTCTGGCTTATCTTTGCTTGGCCTTTGTACCTTCATACTCAGAGTTTGGCTCTTAGATCTCCTTATCTCTGTAGCCTTCCAAGTCATGCCGATAAGTGGTCATGCATGTAGTGAACATTTTTCATCTTCAAATATCCTTCATCCATTTGTTTATGCATTGTGACATGTTTAATAATGGATATGGCTTGAAATTCAACAATAGCGGCGAAATGATCAAGATTTTGTAATTGTAGAGATGTTTTCATTATAATTCATAAAGAAACATAGATTAGAAAACATGGATGGTCAGTACCTTTTATAATTTGAAATAACCTTGAGTATGTTGAGATTGCTGCAAAAATTGCCACAAAAATATAAAGGAGAGGGAAAGAGGTAGTATAAAAGGAAACAACTTCAAACTTCAACATTCCCCCACACTAAAGGTCTTGCATGTCCTCGTGCGCCAAAAATTCAAAATTGGTTCTTCTTTCTTCTTCAATGTATGATTTATGAAGCTTGTGCAAGCACATCCATACTAGTGTTTTCCTATCTCTTTCTAATGTTGAAGGTATCCCTTGGTCTCTTCATCAGAATATTACTCTACAAACCCATGTTCTTATTCTTAAGGAACTTATTGTTTTCTTTGAGCTACTTATTTTTCTTATACCAATGGAAAAGATGTAAAAGCATGTTATCATTTTGAGTTCTTAATATCTCATTTTGTACCTTTGTTGCTTCCCTTTCATGTGTGAGATGTTTATTAAGAAATTCTAGCTCATAAATGTCTTGCTTCAGAGTATCCTCAAGTCTGTGGTCTGAAAAAAAAAGGAATTTTATTGGATGAATTTTCTTGATTCTAAGAGGAGCTTACCTTCTGTTGCACTTTCTGCTCTAGGGATTCCACATAGTCATAAATTTCTTGTTGAACTATATCATTGTCTGGTTTTCTCCTTATCAGGCTCACTGTGTGAGGTGGTGTCTTACATCCTTCTTCTTCAAGATCAATCATTTCTAGAGACTGCGTATTTGAGAGTTTTGAAATTCTTCTACTTCATAGCTTTACTTTTGTCTCTGAATATTTTGACTTTTCCTCTTTTTGCCAGATTGTTCTTGCTTCATTTACTCTGTTTCTTCATGTTCTTCAAAAGTTTTAGGATTTAGGTTGGCTTTCTTTCTTCTAACATTTTGTTTTTCATTTTCTGCTTACATTTTTCAAAGTATTGAGAGAGAGGGGTGTCATCTTCAAACGTTTCCTTTGGTGCCTCTGTTTCATTATGTTTTGGACTTTATTCTTCAATTTATCTTTAGGGTCAGAGTTTGATGCTAACCTTCATTGACTTCTTTTAACCCTCCTACTTGTTTCTTTTTCTTGAACTTCTATAAAGTGGTTACGAACCAGAAAGTCCTATCAATTGTCCCCCTCAGCTTCTAAATGTGCTTCCATGAGAATTTTGATCAGTCCATGATGGTAGAGGGAATTATCAATAGATTTAGACTCTCTTTGTATACTAGATGACATATTTCTAACACTTTGAATAAAAAATTAAGGAAAGTTGATTCCATTCCCATCAATAAAATGCATCATAATTTGGGCATGGTAGAAAAGCATAGTTCTGAACTTTCCTTCACAAGTTAATTTTTTTTGGATAACCAACAATAAATTTCTCCATTTCCCTTTTAGTGTTGTAACTGGAATTACCTTTTTAAAGATGGATATATTCATACCTGGTTCTCTGAGGAAGTTTACCTAATCATTCTCCTTGTTTTCCCTATTTTGGTACCTACTTCCTCTGTTTCTGAGCAATTATGTAGCTTCTTCCATGATAGACTTTGTCAAGATAAGCTTTATGTCTCCAATTTCTACCTCGACTCCATCGAAAGCCCGAGGGAAAGTTTTGGTGACCTTTTTTTCATGCCCGTTGAATTTTTTAAAGAACTTAAGCCACCCTACCTGCTACAATTGGTCTCTAACTCTCAAGTATGCTTGAAGAAACTTGAATCTGTTTGGTTCATACTAGATGATGATACCCATGGTAGATAGAAGTCTTAGTCTTCGATTGTTTCCTTTCGATAGGGATGATGGAAGGTTGATACAAAATGAGTAGAGTTGAACGGTGAGGGTTTTAGAATGGAGTAAAATGGGATGAGGTTGAGTAAAATGATAGTAGAGTAAGGTGCTTATTGAGTATTTGTTTCGTGAAAGGATTGCACTTTTTCACATGATCTCCCACAATTCTTAGATCCTATTTCATAGGATCGGTGAGATGTATGTGGTTTTTTAGCATAATTGATGTGACTGAACGAGTAATGATGATGGTAGGGTGTAACGGTTATGATTTTTGGGCAGTCTTATAAGGTTTAAGAATTCAAGCTGCTCTTTAATAAAATCATCCCATGAATTAAAACCTAATGTTCTTATACGAAAAATAATTCGACATCCTACATACCTTTGCTTGTGAGTTCCTTTGCTATTTCTTTGTTGCAGATTTTCTAATGTTGATGTAGATGTAGAATTGGTTGCAGAATTGAAGATCAGCTACAGATGACATAAATTATGTTGCTTCTTATTTTGAAATTTTGTTGCTCTGATAAGAGGATATATTCTTTATTGTTGTCATTGCTTTGATCATCAGTGAAGAAAATTGGTCTTTAGATGTAGTGCTTACCATCTGAAATTTATTAGAAAAAGAAGGATAGAAAGAAATAGGGAGAATAAAAGGGAATTATGAAATCTAAAGCGCCAAGAAATCTTGGTTTTCAGTTAAGATTTCATGTATAAACATGCCAACATAGCTGATTTTCATGTTTATACTTTTATTTTATTTATTATTTATTATTTATTTATATATTTAATAAGAAAAATTATAATGAAGTTGGAGAATGAGGAGAAGAATCTCCTTTCTTGACCAACTTGAATTCATAATTCTCTTGCAAATATTTGATAAACTCTTCCTTTGTTAGTGGCTTATGATGCAACCTTAATTTATGACCATTAACAAGGAAACTTGTTCATCATCAATAGTTTTGATTTTGACTGCTCCATTATAAAAAATAGTATCAATCTCATAAGGACCAAGCCAATGAGTTTGAAATTTTCCTTGAAAATCTTTTAATTTGGAATAAAAAAAAAAGAGCCTAGTCACCTTGCTTGAACTTTTTAGCTTTGATAAATTTGTCATGCCATTTTGATCTTTGAAGCTGAACCATGTCAATTCTTTGGATAACATCTTGTTTGATCTCATCTAACTCATTCAATTGTGATAGTCTCTGATTTAGCTTTTGTTCTGAAGGTCTCCACTTGGAATTCAATTGGAAGAAAAACTTGCTTCCCATAGACAAACTCATAAGGACAATGTCTAGTTTTTTTCCTCCATGTGGTTTGATATGTCCATAGTGCTTCTGGAAGCTTTACTACCCAATCCTTCCTATGCAAATGCACAGTCTTGGTTAGAATTGCTTCAAGTACTTTTTTGGTGGATTCCACTTATCCATTGGCTTGTGGATGTTATGGAGTACAATTTCAATGCCTAGTCTTCTATTTCTCCATGATCTTTTGTACCAAATTGGATGTGAATTGAGTACCTTGATCTGTTACAAATTCTCTTGGAACACTGAAACGAGTAAAAATATCTTGAAAAAGAAATGTAGCTACAACATTTTTGGTTGTAAATAAAAGAGGTTTATCTTCTACCCATTTTGTAACATAACTTGTGCAACACAAGTATGTACCTTTTCTGTTTAGATGGAGGATTTATTGGTCCAACAAAATATAGAGCCCATTTTTCAAAAGGCTCTACAAAAACCTATGGTTGTAGAGGCATTTCATATTATGGAATATGCTTCCCCATTCTTTGACAACAATAACATCTTTTGACATATCCTTTGGCATCCTTGAAATGGATGGCCAATAATATCCCAAAAGAAGGATTTTGTAGGCATTTCTTTTGTTTACAAAGTGTCCTCCACATGGATCATCATGACAATCTTTCAAGATTTTAGACACTTCATATTCTCGAACACATCTTTGAATGATCAAATCAGGTCCATTTTTGTACAATTCTCCATCCATCCAAGAATAAGGTGCACTAATTTTGATTAGTTTTTGCTTTTCTCTGGGGGATAGTTGTGGTGGTAACTTTTCTGTAGCCAAATAATTAGTAATATTTGAAAACCAAGGTGTTTTAGTAGATACTGCAAAAATATATTCATTAGGAAAGTTATCTTTTACAAGAACATTATCATTGTTATTCTGCATTCTAGAAAGAAAATCAACAGCTGTATTTTCTTTTCCTGGTCTATCAAGAATAGCAATGTTGAATTCTTGTAACAATAACAACCATCTTGTAATTCTACCATTAGTAATTGGTTTTTCATTAGATATCTAATGGCAAAATTATTTGTATGAATGAAAGTCTCATAACCAATGATATAATGACAAAACTTACTAATGGCATGCACAACAACTAAAAACTCCTTTTTTGTTACAGTGTAATTTAACTCTATTAGAGTCAAATTTTTGCTTGTATAATAGATAGCATAAGGAGTTAAATATTTTTGTCACAGCACAACTCCTAAAGTTGTATCTGAATCATTAGTAGAAATGTGGAAAAGGAAGAGACAAATTAGATCCTCTTAGAATTGGTGCTTCAATAGTCTTTTGTTTCAACGTCTCAAATGCTTTTTGACAGTCAAAATTCCAAACAAATTCACGATCTTTTGTAAGAAGTTTGAAAAGTGGTGAGGCTATTTTTGTAAAATTTACTATGAATCTTCTAAAATATCCTGTAAATTTAAGAAAACTTCTAACATCTCTTTGACAAACATGAATTGAAATTTTGGAAATTATTTATACTTTAGATGTATCCTCTTTAATTCCATCACTTGAAATATGCTGGCCTAAAACAATCCCTTCATTGAACATTATAATAAAACATTTCTCATGGCTTAATGAAAGGTTTGCCTCTTTACATCTAATAAGAACTATTTTCAAAATTTCGATAGCTTCCTCAAAAGTATCACCATACATAGTAAAGTCATCCATGTATACTTCCACACAATCATGAATTAGATCAGAAAAGATACCTAAAACTGCTCTATGGAATGTGGCAGGTGCATTACATAATCCAAAGGGAAGTACCCTATAGGAATATGTTCCCCATGGACATGTAAAAGTAGTTTTATATTGATCTTCTGGTGCTAGTTGGATTTGATTGTATCCACTAGAACCATCTAAATTTGAAAAATACTTCTTCCCTGCCAAGGTATCTAATACTTGATCTATAAAGGGTAGTGGAAAATGATATTTCAAAGTAGCTTCATTTATTTCCCCAAAGTCTATACACACTCTCCATTTTCCATTTTTATTTGGAATAACCACTAAAGGTGACACCCATTGACTATCTGATATTGGATAGATGAAATTCACATTAAGCAACTTTTGTAATTCCTCCTTAACAATTTCTCTCGGATTAGGATTCATCATTCTCTAAGGTTGTCTAACTAGTTTGGCTTTTTTCTGAATATAAATATGATGCATACAAGTTTTACGATCAATTCCTTTCATATCAATATACTCCCATGCATAGGCATAAGAGTATTTCTGGAACATATGTATCAATTTCCTCTTTTGAAATTATTCCAAATTATTATTAATATTCAATGTTTTACCTCAAAAAAATTATACTTGAGAATTGTCAAACTTTTCCAAAGAATGTAAATCCATTTGGTGAGATGATAGATATTCAATATTGTATTGTTCTTGAAAACTTTGATCTTGCTTACAATATGAAGAAGAAACATTATTATTCATTAAATTTATCAAGGATTTTCGTCATCTAATTGTGAAAGAGTATGAATTGGTTGCATATCATCAAAATCTTCATTATCATCATCTATCCAAATTTCACTTTCTACTTCAGTTATTGTTTTTGCAGGAGGATACAATGTAAATTCCTTAGTGGAATTCCCATCATAGATATACATATCAATAGATCTACAACTAATGAATGCATCAACTCTAGCTAGCCAAGGTATACCAAGGATCAATGGATGGCCTCATAAATTATTCATAGGAGTTAAAATCAAGAAATCTACAGGATATTACCAAGAATATAGAGAAGCAAACACATCTTCTAATACTCCATCTGGTTTGATAACAAATCTATCTGCTAATTGTAATAATGTAGGGGTATATTGAATATTAGGAAGCTTAAGTTGCTCCATTGTTTGTTTACTCATAGTATTTATGGTTGCTCCTAGATCAATCAAAGTCCTGATGATGGATCCCGATTGGGATTTGAAACGTTGACGAAAAAATGGTTTTTACTGTGGATTCTCCGGTAACTAAATCAAAAGATATAAACAACAGATGTCTTAAATCCATAATCAATCAAAGTGTTTGGAATTTCAATACCATTGATATGAATTTTCACAATGGGACTACGAGAATCTAGATATTTTTGAACAATAGGTTTCCCCATCATGATATCAACAATTTTTCCTACCAATTGGATCATTTTAACATCTTTTTTTTTTCTTCCTCGTTTTCTAATGCATAGCTCCTTAATAGTTTTTGCAAATATTGATATTTCCTTTATAGCTTGGAGTAAAGGAATTTTGATGCAAATATTCTTAAGTTCATCTAGCATATCATAGTCTAGTAAAACAATTTGCCTTTCTATTCCTTTATTGATTTTGAGCCTTTCAGGAAAAGGTGGATCTTGCAAAGAAATAGATGGTTGTCCTACTAGAGGAGCAATAGGAGCTTGCTTTATTTGCTCATATTTTGATTGTATAGGAACATTTTCCTTTAGAGGAATATTTTCTTGATCAAGAGTTGCATTCTTTTCATGAACTTCATCCTCTTTACATTTTTGGATGGCGATTGTTGGTGACTTCTTTTGAAAAGCCCTACAAGATCTAAGTTAACGTCATTTAGATCTAATGGGGTAATCGTACAAGCTTGAAAATTTTGTCGTTCAACATTATAGATAACTTGTTGATTCTTATTGTTTGGATTCAGAAGCAGTTGAGCAAGTAGTTGATTGGGTTTTCGAGGAAATAATAATGAAAGTAATTGATTTTGATTTTGAAATTGAAGGGGTTGGGTTGGTTGAGGAGGATAATATTGTGGTGGAAAATAAGGATAATTTGTTGTAATTGAGGATATTTACCATAAGGATTTTTCCAACCTTGCCCCCAAGATGGATTTTGAGATTGTGGTAGCCAAGGTTGCCAAGGCATGGGTGCAACCGAGTGATTCAACTTGGCTTGTTCCAACCTCATCCTAAAACACAACTTTAAGACCACGTATCGAAGGACATTCCTTAGTATTATGATTTTTAGCACACTTGACACAAATTTATATACTATCAAGGGGACATTCTCTCAAGGCATGTTTCTTCCGACATATGGGATAGGAAATAGATAATGCAACATTCTCAGCCTTTTGCTTGTTTTATATCTTAAGGGTATTTAGTTGTTCACTAAGACTCCCAAGGATATCCGTTTTTAAATTGTCAAGCAATTTGCTTATTTCAGATCTACTTATTGTTCTAGTTGCAAATTTTCTAATTCTAAACATTAGAGGATCTCTTGGATTTTTACCAGTTCTAGCATTACCCTTTGAAATATGCTTACACAAATCACAAATTTCTCCAAATGAAAGTTCAAAAACATCTCCCTTGCCCATTAAATTGAGAAGCTCAATCCATTCATATCTGATGAATTTTAGCAAAAGATATTTTAACGTTTCATCATCTAAATTAT
>APFE030729000.1:262894-273223 GCA_000404065.3 Pinus taeda
CATTTGTCCATTCCCGACCATCGCACCCTACAGAGGAGCCATTCAGTATGCATCACACCCTATACACTGGGAGGTGATATGCATCGCACCCTCTGCACTGGGGTTTCAGTATGGTCCAGTTTTGACCATTTATGAGCAGTTTTTAGTGGAGAACTTCTGGGAGATGATGTAATCAGCTGACCTTGTTCCTTTAGGCAGTGAAGCACTTTTAGGGACTTAGGAGCCCTCAGTTTATGGACATTTATGATTGGGGTTGAAGTGCCCAAAAATCTCTATAACATGCACCTCAAGAAGTCTATGTCTACATGCAAATGATGGAATGTGAATATGAGTGCATGATGTGGCACTACGAGGTCTAGGAGGAGTGAGTGGTGATGTTGGAATTGAACTTCTACCTCTACTTACAAATATACCCCTAGAATCCCTTTCTCCATGCATAAATGATCTTTACCATGCTTTAATTATGCATCTACAAAATTGAAAGCACCTAAAATGATATGAAAACCAAGAATGGGATCCTATATACATCTCCTCGGCAAAGACGCTAAAATGTTGGGTAATTTAATTGATCTTAAATTACTTCATTAATTTTCAACCAAGGTCTTATGAGATGTATGTGCACCATATATGCTAGGAATTATATCTATGAATTGAATTATTCTAAGTATGGACAAATGTTTGAATTAGATTTAGAGAGTAATCATGCACAAGTTCTTTAATTCAAAGTTACATTAAAACCCAATTTCTTAACTAAATTGAAATCTATTGCTTGCTGAATTGAAAATCCATTTTAATTGCATAATTCAAAACCTATTTCTACTTGCATAAAAGGAAATGCTAACACTAGATTGCAGGAAAAATATTTTAATGCTACTTGCAGAATTGAAAACATTACAACACTACTTTGGAGAAAGGAACCTTTACACTAATTGCACAAAAGGAAATTGCATAAAGAAAATTTAATTCCTAATTGCAAAAAGAAAAGAAATGAACTAAAATTGCAGAAAGGAATGCCAATGAAACTACTTACAGACGCAAGAATCAAATAAGAACTTGTAACTCTAAATGATTAATGATGTGCACAACTAACTCTAAAAGACATTTATTTCACCATCTACAAAAATAATTGAGTAATGAAACAAAATTTATGGAAAGAAAATGAATATGAAAATCAAATATTTATGGTATTTCTCTTTTATGAGGGCTCTGAAATTAAAACAACAAAGGATTAAACCAAAATTATTAAAGGAGAAAAACTTCATAAAACTACCATGCTATTAGTGAATTAAAAAATAACTGAGTAATGAAACTACTACACTATGAGTAAATTAAAATAGGAAAAAAACTAACTATCCTTACAACTCGCGAGGGGGCCCTCCCATGAGTGTAAATCTATCATTGATCCACTGATTACTCACCCACGCATTGAAAATAGAGTATTTTATTAATTTGAAACATAGTTTCATAATACTAAAAATAAACCACAACGTACTTAATTTTTGAACTATATTTTGGGTTTTGCCTTACGGCTTTTATACAATTTTCATTGAAACTAATTCAAGAGTTCTATGTCGATAAGAAATGAATTTTTTTTGCCATCTAGGAAATAGATTTAAATTATATCTTTATCTCCTCATGATTTTCTACTGAAAGATAAATTTTTGAGGGATTCTTCTCGAATCATATCCTCGTGATTGAACAGGTCTTTTGCACTCTCTCCTGATGTTGTCTCGATCTCTTGCTTATCTTTTCTTGACCATTGCACCATCATACTCAAAGTTTGACTCTTAGGTCTCCTAATCTCTATAGCCTTCAAAGTCATGCTGATAGGTGGTCATCTATGTGGTGAAAATTTTTCATCTTTAGATGCCCTTCATCCCTTTGTTGATGCATTGCAACTTGTCTAATCATGGATATGACTGTAGAATTCAATATTAGCTGCGGAATGATCAACATTTTTTAATTGTAAAGATGTTTTCATTATAATCCATAAAGAAACATATATTCTAAAACATGGATGATTAGTACCTTTTATAAGTTGAAATAACCTTGAATATGTTGAGACTGCTGCAAAAATGGCCACAAAAATATAAAGGAGAGGTAGGTAAAAAGGAGACAATTTCAAAGTTTAGCACACAATAGTCGATTTTCATGGTACTAAGGTGACATTCCTCTATGGGGCTCTGAAGCCGCTTGATTAAATTGACAAAAGTCACACCATTTGTGAAGCGCAATGTGGTGATGACGCCTCATTGTTTCCACACTAGTCCTGTATCGTTCGCCACAAAGAAAATTGTGGGTATTTTATTTCCCCTTCACACATTTTTGTTATTTTGTATACATTCCAGAATATTATGTGGGCGTTTCTATCAGGGCTACGAAGCCTGTTTTTGTGAAATGTTGGGCAATATGTAGTAGATGGTTGAATGTCTTATGGTCAATATGTCATGCATATTTGTATGGATTTACATACTTGACCAGTCACATTTATCTCGATGTGTATTGTGTCACCCTTGTTTGCGATATATGTGAAGAACATTCACTCCTACAGTTTGTTGGAACTGAGGATTACATGGTCTAGATTTTTATCAAAAATCTTAGTGGGAAGTCCTAAATTTTATCGATAAGATTCAATGATATTGTGGCCTTTCTGAAGGAGTCCATAGAAAGGAATAAGGGGATCCCTAAAAAAATTCAGTGCTTACAATACTTTCGGAAAATATTACAAGACTTTGCACAATTAAAAGACTGTAACATCCAAAAAAATTATACAATCATATTGAACTATAGAATTCTAGGTGGTGCACCTAGTGCCAATTCATTAAATGGGCCTCCAACATCCTTTAAAGATGCATCTAAATCAATCACTTCCAAGGAAGCAACATTGGGGAAGTCATTGGTCAATACAGATCTGAATCAGAGCATTCCATGCCCATACATTGTGGACCAAATGGAACAAGCCTCATCTATAGAGGTTAAAATCACACAAGTATCCTCGTTATTCACAACCCTGGAATATAAAGCCATCATTTTCAGATTTAATGGCTTATGGACAAAATCTGAAGCTCTACATCAGTGGTTGTTCTCATCTTGGACACTTAATTGTGATATTTATCTTTGCTCTAAAGGATTTTTTGTTATACAATTTGAAACACAAAAAGAACTGGACTTTGTGTTGATTTTTGGTAACATTGGATGTGCTCTAGCCTTGAAATTTGGAGGAGAGGCTAAGGCACGTAAGATCTCCAAGGCCCAGAAATCGTTTTGAGAAATTCCACCCAGATGAGGACTTATTAAAATAATTAATATTTTTAATGGATTCCTAAGTCTAAACTTAGGAAAATAAAAATATTAATGGGTGTTAATAAAGATAAGGGTGAGAAGCTTCTAAGAGACGAGGATCAAGTCTATTTTAATCTTAGCCGTTGATTAGGGGCTTAATCTCGGTTGTTGATTTGTCAACAAGAAAAGTATAAGAGAAGATTTGAGGATCAGTTGGATATACACCGACATATACTCAATATCTCTAGGAAAATCGATTCTCAAGTAATGGAGATTGATTTCAAAGGGAGAGTTGCAGGGTGGAGGAAGAGGAGAGAATCAACAATAGTCAGTGACTAAGGAGGAGGTGATAGAGGGACAGTGGGAGACATTTCAAAGAGAGACACAACCGTCACGCAGGCTGACGCAGAGGGATGCAAAGCCATTCAAGGCCACGATGAGCCACACAGAGTGATGCAGAGGTGATGTAGGAGTGGAATCAGGGTCTCCAACGTGTCAGAAAGTCTCAAAGGGAAAGTATCAAGTGTTTACTTTTAGTTTCTTTGTAAAATCATTCCTTGTAAAAATAATTGTTGTTGAAGATTAATAAAGCCCCCATCTGTTGCACCAGTTTTCCCACATTGGGTTTTTCGGGGACAATTGTCCAAAAACAAATGCGTTGATGTGATTAGTTCATGTGCATGTATTTTTCTCTCGGTAATATTTTGATAACTGTAGTAGAATTTATTTTAATAATTGCTGAAGGGATTCTGTAAATAATTTATTGTGAATAATAAGTAGGTGAAATAAATCAGTTGTTGTAGTAAAATTTCAATTTATAAATTTTTACACTTTGTACTAAATGAACGGCCATGGTTCTGGAGGAGAGATGGACTCTCAAATACTCCATGGTTTCCAATGTTTTATGCTACATACATGGTGGTTAATACTGTGCCAATTTGGGTTAGACTCCCATATCTTCCTCTACCTTTCTGGAACCATCAAGTCCTTGAATACATTGGGAACAAATTGGGAAAATTAAAAAAAATGGACATGGAAAGAACGAAAAAAAGGAATTTTCAAAATTTTTAGGATTTGTGTGGAGGTAGATCTTAGCATAGGACTACCAGATCACATGTCGTGTGTGCAACCGCACTGGTCATTTATAGAACACGTCATATGGCGAAGAAGATCACAAAAATAAAAAAGAAGCAGCCAACTGGCTAAAAGGATGGCAATTTTATGATCCCACCCTCTCGGAAGATGAGGAGGAGGAAAATATAGAGACTCAATCACCACAAACTAGAGATAAAATGGAGGGGGAGGAAGCAATGCAGTTTGGACCTGCCTCCTCACCATCAGTGGCTCCATATGTAGAAGATCATCAACCTTTGTCAGGAACAAGTGGAACCAAATGCGCACATTCAACAAAGGATTCAGATTTTGATAAAGATCCCCCACATATGGAGGGGGTCAAGAGTTAGCTTTGGTTCTAGTTGATCCATATTCCATTAGTTGGCACCAGGTTCAACGTAGAAAGGGCAAAAAAGAAAAACTCAACACTATTTGTCATCCATAATTTTTTTCTTGTATTTTCTATACTTCTTTCTTTTGGCATAGCACGGTTGTACAAGATCTTAACTGCTTCTGATATACACAAATCCACTCTCAAATGAATGACATGCTTCCATGTGTCCCCTGCAACATAAACACTATGTGTGTTTACAAAATGTAATTTTTATTTATATAGATAAAGGTTATGGTTTCTTTCTTGTTTAAAAGAAGAGAGATGATAATGAATCAAACCATGTTAATATCAAATCATGCCTCCTCTTCTGAAGATTATGCATTTTTATTAATATAGATGTAAAAAAGGCACCCTTATTAAATATTCATATTACAACTAACATCCATTAACCACTCATTACTACACTTCATATTAGTTACAACATTTTCATAGTTTCCAATCACATAACTTTGGAACTCAAGAAGGGCACCATTTTCTTTAATATTTTCCATAGCTTGGTTATGGGCATAATGTCAAGGACTTTTATAAAATCAAGAAAACAGCAAATGAGACATTTTTAATCCATGCAATCCTCAACAATAACTCAAGGGCAGTAAGGGATCAGTTATAGAATGTTGAGTCTTGCACCCTACATGCTCTTTGGCCCTTTAATTATTGTCTCAAAGCAACAATTTTTTTTCAAGAAGTAAAGAAAAATTGGGTTGATCATCCCAGTTTAAGTTTGGAAATGGAGATAAGTAATCTTTTCATCCATTATATTCGTGTGCTTTCGCAAATAGTTCTAGCACATCAACTTTTCACATAATTGGATATTTTATCCTAGGCGTTATTATGAGTGAAGTGGTGAGAGAAAAGATCGCAATAACTAAAAACTCATGCAAGCACCATAAACTGCCCATTATAATGAGAATATGGAACATAGTGTTACATGTGAAGCATGAGCTTGGTCAACTTAAAATTAAACTTAACAAGCGCTACATAGTCGCTACTCATGCCGCTTAGTTTAAATATAGCTAAATTACAGTAAGAATATTGAATTCAAATTAGTGTTAAGGTTTAGAATTCCATCAATTTGAATTTAACTGATTGGTAAAGTCCTCATATCTGAGATTAAAGAGCAAGACCCTGATTTCAATGCTTATGCAACATAGCTTTTAAAAACTATAATATGTTATGCTTGCATTTACATTTGAACTATATTAGTCGTCAAATCAAGGTTGTTTGTCCAAGTCAAGAATTATATATTTTATTTCTCAAAATTTGAACAAAATATTCAAAAAAAATATTTTATATAATTATTAGCTTATAAAACATAGATTTTTATTTTTAAAATTTTAATTTACTACTTGGAAAAAAAAAAAAAAAAAACCTTATTTTTATTATAACCATATATATATATATATGTAATTATTAAATACCATATATATCTATTACTCTTTTTATTTATTAAAATTTGAATTAAAATATTCAATTAAATTTTTTTAATTAATTATTAAGTTTTTATAAAAAGTATGGATATGACAAGATCGATATATTTTTTTGCATTATAAAATATATCATTGGCAAAATGCAGGTTCATGTATTTTGCAATAAGATGTTTTTCAATTCTCAAACCATAGTAAATAGTAAATATATTTTTTATCTTATAGCTAAATCAATTATATGGTTAAATTTTATTAAATAAAATATGAAACTATGTTTATTGACTACTAATTAGGTTAGTGTGGAATTACTAATGCGTTATTTTTTATATAAAATAAAATAAAATTATTAGTTAAACTTTATTAAATCAAAACATATGAAATATGTTTGACCTAACTAATCAGGGTCAATGCAATTACCTAATGTGTTATACTGCGGCATGATAATAAATTTGGAAATGTTTCCCTCTTATACACACATATATAGACTAGCGTATCAAATACCATTTTCTAGTATTCATTAATAAATAATAAACACTTCCATATGCATGTCAATCATAAGAAACTCAATCAATATATTTGCAACCATGGTTCTTCATGTCATGCTTGACAAACTCTCCATAACATCATATAATATGATAGATTTCATTAATTAATTGTATATTCATATTCAATATTTCATAGCACCAAAATAATATCATATCATAAATCATAAAGATATATGTTGATATCAAGCAATAATGACATCGAATTGGATCAAATGTCTATATATTGTCATCCATAAATATATTTGTTAAACAACTAGGACATTCTTATAACCAAAATGCCCTGAAATAATAACATCATGTAAATAAGAAAAAAATTTGAGGGCACTAAAGAGGAAGAATTGTAATTTCCTTTCATGGTTATAAAGACATGAAAGTACTAATATAGGCATATAACTAAATATAGGAAGGTTGGTGGAATCATATTTTATGGTTTTCAAGATGGTAATGATGATATAAGGATCATCCCCAAGATCATATTTGTCACATGAATTTAACAACATTGTCAAATAATTCATGTATTTAACTATCAAACAGATTTTGTAATCTTCTGAAGCATAAGCACAATATATGGAGGACTTAGTTTACAAAATGAAATTTAAAAAACACTATACTTTATCAAAAAACCTGTTCCTACGACTCAAGTCCACTTCACATTCAATTAATATTTTTAATATGAGGAAATGAAATTTTGTAGCGTGTGTAACTATGTAAAAGAATCACATTCAATTAAAATTTTCAATATAAGAAAGTGAAATGATGTAATATTTGTAACTATGTAAAAGCAACAAAAATCATGTCACATATCCTATCCACTACAACCAACTAAGACACGACTTTAAAAATAAACAAGTTATTGAATAAACACACTTTGCATAAATAAATCACATTGCATCAACTAAGCAGACTGCATAAATTAAGTTATGAACTAAATTGTAAGAGCATGAAATAAAGTCTAACTTTAAATAATGAAATAAAAATTTAAAGTAAAATGATTGTAAATGAAATTCCCTGTGTAGCATGCCTCGTTGCAAGGCTCATTGTTCCCTATAAAACACTCAATACTATCCTCATATTAGATAAACTATTCTTCACAATAAATCATATCTATGAACAATAAGAAGAGAATTTAAATTAGTTTTATTTATTCTATCACAATATGGACATATGGTCAAAGAGTCCTTCCCTTTGAACTGAAGAATGCACTCTTATTTATACAAAAAATATCTAAGACAACCAATAATAAATTCATAGCCACAACTCTCTCGTAGATCCACAATTTTCTCATGTGGTTACAACCAATTGCTAATCAATAGCAAGTAAAATGTCTAAATATCTTTCTACAAATCTCTTTAAAATATTTGTTACCAAATATTCCATGATTCTTCTCCATCAAATATACTTCAATGAACTTCACAAATCTTCAAATGTTGAAGATGAAATTCGAATTTGGACCTTAGAGGTATCAATTTGCTTTGTTACAATCTTCAAATATTCATACAACGATCACAAAGCTCGCCCAACTTTCAAAAATAAGTCAAAATATATTATTTTGCTAGTATTTAATTATAAATTCTCTTAAAACACTAAAATAAATGCAATAAAAAAAAAACAGAACCTAAAATGACATAAATCACTAAAATGGTCTTAATTCAAGGTTACATACAAGTGGAAAATGGTTAAAAATCAAGGTTGGTAAAAAAATGGAATTTTGGTGACCCAATATTTTCCCCCAAATGAAGATGTTGCATGTCCTCATGCAACCCTGCATTTAATTCTCTTGATTTGTGTGACTAAATCTTCTTTCTAGGGAAAGCATCTCAGTAGAAGCTAAATTCCATGTGGTTGGTTCTTGTGCAACTACCACAAGTTTGTGAGTGTTGGTTATTCACATTTTACTCTTCTCTTTGTTGCAACAAAGAACCTCATGCTTGCAAAATAAACCCATGTGCATGTATTCATAACCCAATATTTTGTGGAAATAACCATGCAAATGATATACAAAACTACTTGACATAAGAAATCTTATTATGCTTTGAATGTAGCCATCCATAGGAGAAATATGTCGAGATATACAAATTCTTGAACAAAATTTATGAAGTCACGTGATTCTGGTGGCTAATTTGTTGTAGCAGATGATGGGCCTCCCAAATATGTATAATTTAAGGTCCAATTGACGATACTTTGGCATTTTTAACCGTTCCTTCTGCACTTGATAACGTCTTTTTCAAATTTATTATGTTCCTAGGAGGATTAAGAGATAATTGCTATATCTTGTGTGCCTAATGCATTAAATGTGTAGGATTTTGAGGACTTCTTATGCAGATCATGAAGGAGTCTAGCAGGAGCATATTATCAGGCTTGTTCTCTATTGAAGGCTAATCAAAACTTGATTGGCTCAAGGACATTTACTACTTCCTTGTCACTGCGAGGACACCAAGAAACCAAAAACCATATCCATCTTTTTAGGTATTTTAGAGGGAAGAAATCCTCCCTTCAAGGAGGTTTCCCCGAGCATTTTTTTGTATAAATAAGGGGCCTTATCAGCGCAAAAAGGATTAAAAAATCTCTAGAGGAAGAAAGTAAGCATTAGAGAAAGGCTCTTTCTTGTTATTTCAGTTGTTATGTTTCATGTACAACCACTTTTAAGGGTTAATGAAAAGCACTCTTTTGTTCTCAATGTGCTTTTATTCTAATGAACCCATGTCTCCTTGGGTTAGGGCCCAACCTGCGTGCTCAAGCCCCCTTCTTGTACATTTACTTCTCATACTTTTAGTTTAGTTATGTTTTTCTACAAATCTTATCTTTGAAAAAGTGTTTTCTTTGCATGATTATTTATGAGTTTGTTTGTTCAGATAAACACAAAAATATTTTCTTTTATGCAGCGGTAATATTTATTTAAATTTGAACTCATCCTTTCCATCCTTTTAGTTTTCTACACATTAGTAGTTTATCAATTGTTTATGCACCTTACTTTTATGAGTTAACCATGCACTTTGCTTTCAAATAGATGGTATTTTTTCATAGTAAAAGTCAATGTTGTTTTGATGCATTTAGTTCACTTAAAACATCATATTTTCACCCATTGATTTACATCTCTACAATTTGCAAGCAAGCTAAATTTTGCCTAGCCAAGCTACAAGAAACACCTAGTTTTTCCTCTTCCTTGTATGAGATGATACATTGGGTGTAATTGAGCTTGGAAATGACCTATTCTACCTTCCACAACCTTGCTCCACCTTCTCCACTCTTCAGACCACATCTAGACCCCATAAATTTGTTATTGTATTTTTCTTGTAGCAAAACAAGGCCATCCTATAACAATACACATATTGCCTTAGAACACCTCTAGATTTGCACCATAAGATTTTCTATCGTCCCTCAATATTTTACAACATTCATTAGACCCTGGAGATGGAATTTAAAGGTTCAGACACTGCTTAGTGACTTTACCCTAGTAATTATAACTTTCTTTCTACAATGAGGGTGTTGTAGCTCAATCTTGCACAACCCAAAATAAAAAATAAAAAATCACGATATACTTGACTCAAAAATCAAAAGCAAAAGACCAATC
>APFE030729005.1:2765-44927 GCA_000404065.3 Pinus taeda
AGAAGACATCACGACCATTGTATTTATCATACTCATAGAACCACTTTCTATGGGGAGTGAAGTGAAAGGATGCACCTGAGTCAATCAACCATGCCTCATGATCTACATGTGTACTTGAAGAAGCCAAGTACACATCCCCACCTTCATCTGAGGTGGTTTTCCCCTCTGTAGAAGGAGCATCATCAGATCCCTTTCCTTTATCAGGAGCTTTAGATTTACACTCCCTTTTGTAGTGCCCTTCCTTTCTGCATTTCCAGCACACCACCTTTACATGTTTTCCTGGAGATTTAGATCTCCCACTCGATGATTTATTTTTGTTTCTGTTCTGGGACTGTCCTCGTACAGACAAGGCATCACCATTTTGGCTCTCCATATTTTTCCATCTCATGTCCTCCATCAACAAGGATGAGACTATTTCATCAAACTCCAAGGAAGTTGTATTGCTACCTATTGCAATAACCAGACTATCCCACGAATCTGGTAGAGAACACAACAAACTGATGCACTTATCTTCATTTGAAATTTTAATATTAACATAAAATAATTGAATTACCACTGTATTAAATGTGTTCAGATGCTTTGTCACCGAGTCTCCATCTTTCATCCTTAGGTTATATATATTTTTTTCGTAGGAATAGTTTATTCACCAGAGACTTAGATTGGTACAAAGTCCCTAGCTTGTCCCACAAAGCCTTAACCGTAGCTTCCCTTGATACATTCAGCAATACTGAATCTGAGGTGCACAATCATATTGTGCTCTTTACCTTACGATCTAACTTCTTCCATTCTTGATCGGACACTCTCGTTGGTTTAGTACCCAGATCTACTGTGATCCACTGATATTTATCCACCAACTGATCCTCCATGTTGAGTTTCCACAACTCAAAACTCTGACCATTAAATTTCTCAATCACTATCTTTCCACTGCTTGCCATCTTCTTTCACAACCAGAATCGATCTCGCAAATCTCCCACTAAATAGGGTCTACCACAGGCCCGAGCGAAACCCCTCTGCAACAAAGGCGTCCCCTTGAAGCCAAAACAGCTCTAAAACCAAATGTAGGTTTTAACCTCATATAGAAATTACCTGCATATGACTTCTAAAACACAGAAAATAAACAATGTGAGAGCATAACACATAAAGCACATATACACAGAGATTTTCTTCTGTATCCCAAAACCAAGACTACCAGCTTCATTTTTCATTATGTTCCTTTCAATGTTACAATACATATTTATACATGCTGAAGCATCCAATACCATGGACCAAAAACTATCGTTTCCAAAACCATGGACCGAAAACCATTGTGTCCAAAACCATGTGTGCAAATCATGCACAAAAGCATAAGTATGTCCACCCCAACCTAACATAGGGTCCAAAAAGAAAATTTTCCAGGGCGCTTGACCTAAACCCCATAGAGTGGGGTTACCTGCACCCCTCAAACCCCCTGTGACTTCCACCCCACTACGCAATTGGCACAATGAAGGGGGGGCTATGATCCCCTTCTAACCCCCCGGTTAACAATGTGGGCTAGTCGTGGAAGGAATATAACACAACCCAACAATTCTCATTGTCATAAAAAAAAATACATAATCTGAATCCTAATGAGGCTCTAGACCTCATTATTTATAAAACTGAAGTCTCCAACAACTTCCTTAAATCTAGGGAGGCTTGGATCCTAAACTCAAGATTAACTGATTCTTAACTATCATTGGCTCGGTTGCCAATGATCTTCATAACTCGGCTGCTTGCAACTTCGAGCTAGTGTGATTTGATTAAGGGATATTTGAATGAGTGAGGATTTAATGAGGAAGATCCATCTCCTATAATATCTCTTTGTTGTCTCATTCGAGTTCCTGCACCTTAATTAGCCAAAATTTCCATGATTTTCTCCCAAAAACCTGCAACCAATGCACATTAGACCACTAGACATAAAATCTTACTTTTACTCATCTCATTAAGAAAAATATAATTAAAATATGTAAGGAATTATGAGAAGAGTTGATTTTAGTAATCATGGAGGTGTATTAAGGTCCATATAGTTACCCAATGATGAGCCTCATCATCACCCCCCTACTGAAAGTGTTTCTCATCCTCTGAGCAAATTGATCTATGTCCATGTCCTTCATTGCTCTGGTGGCTTCCCTGACATCCCATGCTTCTACTATAATTTCCTCTTCCTGTGAATAAAATCCCACCTTCCTCTCTATCTCTTCCCACTTCTTTCTTTCTTCTTCTTCTTTCCTTCCTTCCAAAATTCCTAAAATCAATGGTGGACTGAGCCTAAAGCAAATCCAATTGACTTTAAGTCTTTATAGAGCCTGATTATACATGGGGGTTCTATTTAGTGCTTCTCTCGCTTTGTCAGGAGAATGGTATTCTCTGATTTTTAGGCTGTAAGGAAAGGTGTTCCATCTCCTTTGGCAAGCTTGCATGTTGTCATCTCCTATCAATCTGAACATGTCTTCAAAGTGTGTGTACTACTTGTTCTTGTGCAGCAAGGTACCTATGTGCAAGCTTAGGGTCATTTGCAATGAGGTTGCGGGTGCTGATGACAACCATTGGGTTAGATTGTTCAGCTCTGATCATAAGGGGTTCTATATCTTCTCTTTCCATTACCTTTTTCATCTTTGTAGCTCTTTCCTCCTCATGATTCATCCATGATTCTAAGGCCATCAATTGCAAGTCTCCTAGTTTTGAATTTGGGTCCCACACATTCAAATCTGTCAAGACCAAGTTGTGTAGGTAAAACTAAAATATTTTTTCTCCATCTTCCAAGGTTCTTTTATCATAGAGATCAATGAATTTTCTATAGTCTTGGAAGGGAATAATGCCTCTTTGTGATAAGGTCTTGATATGGATCTGTATCCATTGTTCCTTGAGATACAAGGCATAAAACTTTGTCGGCATCCTGCACTAGATTTCCTCCAAGGATAAACTAGCCATAGTTTCCAACTAGCTTTCCCTTTCTTGTAGTTGTCCCCTTAGACATGCATTCTCTGCTTCTAACTGATATTTCATCATTGCCTCTCTGTCCCTTATGCTGCTCAGTTCTCTGCCCATCTCCTTCAAATTTTCCTCCATGTGGCCTACATCTTCCACTCCTTTTGATTTGGCAATTTGCATCCACCTGTGTGTCCTTGCCTTCTCTTTTTCAAGTTCAAAGAATAATGGAATGGAAAACTTCTATGGGATTACCCTACCTCCTTCAATGAACCTATAGTAGGAGTTGAGGTTGGGCCGTGGACTAGGTTCTCTCGGTTCTTGGTCTTCTTTCTTTGTTACTTGCTAAGTGATACCTTCTTGGTCCATTTTCTGTGTTCCCTGTAGGTTTGACTGAGTTTCCTATATGATGGCCTCTGCTTCTTGTAGGTCTGTCTATGTCTCCTATAGGAGAACTTTTCCCTTTAATGACGATGACCTTGTGATAGGCCTCCTATCATAAGTGATGGGAGATTTTGGATAGGCTTGCTCTGATGATCCTTCTCCTTGATTTTTCTCTAGAGGGGCTGCCTTTTCTTGCTGCTTTGGTGAATCCTCAATGATAATGGGATATTTTTTGGGGGTTTGAGGTCTCCCTTGTCTAATACTAGTGCTCTTTCTTATCCTAAAGTACAATGGGGTTCTTCTTTTCCCCTTCCCTTTTGACTTGATAGGTATACTTAGGGCAGTAAGAGCAGTTGTTGCCTCTTTCTCAGTGGGTTCTGGAGATACCCTTGGTGACTCTTCCCATTCTTTTCCTTGAGCTATAGACCTATGTTCATCCTTCTATCATGTTTCCTCTTTTCCATTTTCCTTCTCATTCTTGTCTTCCTCTTCTTCTTTTTCCTCTATTTCCTCACTCTGCCCATCTGTCTCTTCTTCATTCTCCTCCTCTTTTTCTTCCTCTTTTTCCTCCTTTGTTTCTTCTTCTTTTTCCTCCTCAAATTTTTATTCATTTTCCTCCTTTTTTTCTTCTCCCTTCTCACTAGCAGTGGTGCTTTTGTCATATTGAAGAGCTTGAATTGCTCCTCCTACCTACATGTCTCTGAAGGTTTTCCATGTAATAGGGAGTCTTAGGTTTTGTAGAGCATATTCTAGTATGAGTTTGATCAACCCATGATGGGCTAGTTGTTGATGTTTTCCCTCTTGCACTTTGATGCTCATGTATATCATTGATTGTAGAAGGAAATAGGGTATGCTTAATCTATTTTGAGGAGGTGTGTTCTATCCAAATATCAGTTCTTGGATTTTGAAGTGGTATCCATACACCACAATGTATCTCCCTTCACATGATATGTATTTAATGAGGTGGTAATTGACTTCATTGCAAGGGTATGGAATTATTTCCCTTCTAACCCCATTTTTTTCTTCCATTGGCTCCTCTCCTTCCAAAACGAATCTCTTCTTTGCAAGGGTGTTATTACCATTGTCTTCTTTTCTCCATGCTAACCCTAAAGGGAGGGTAGTGATTCAGCTTATAACTTCAGGGGTGATTACTACTGATAAGGCTTTCACCACAGTAGTGGCGTTGGTCCTAGTGAGGGGTATGAGTGAGAGAGAAAATTCCCTAGCCACATCATCATTGTATCCTCTCATCCTCTCAAAGAACCCCATCCATTAGTGCCTTGTGAAAATTTATACTACAGGAGAATGTTGGTGGATCCCTACTGTGTTTGTGGGTTCTCTCTTTTTGAAACCTCCTGTCATATTTCCCTGGTAATTGTAGAGACTTGTATGGATACAATTCAGGAATTTTGGTAGGTGAGAGAGGGTTGAATGTCAACTTTTCAATACAATTATCCTATAATGCAATTTCCTTAATCAAATTGACGATTTTTTTTCTTTCAACTGGAAAATATGGAAGGCATATCTCCCACCTCAGTTTACTACGTTTTGGTGAGGAAAACATTTGATTTATCCTCCCTTAGTGCCCACTACTACTCCTGTAGGTTGATTCCTTTGTGTCCTGTAGGCTCCTGTAGGTTTTCCTATAGGCTTCCTACGTTGAAGATGTTGATTGTCTCCTGTAGGTGCTACTTCAGGAAGGCCAAGTGCAACCTCTTCGTTTAATGAATTCTCAAAATTGTTAATGCTCTCTTTGTATGGAAACCAATTTTTTATGTCCATATATGGATGATCATGTAGCGTGGTGTGCTAGCTATCTAAGTACGAGCAACTCCTTTTGGACCGTTGATCCCACTATCAGTCCATCATTCTACCTTACCTCATAAGCATCTCCCACTCCTTTCCTCCGTAACTTAACCATTTTTGGCTTTATTCCCTTTTTCTCTTGATTTGATTTTTTGCCACGTTCTGGGTCTTCACTATTCCGCTGTGGTTCTCGAGTTTCTTCAAAAGGTTCTGGGTCTTCACTATTTTGCTGCTCAATTCACTCCCTCTTGAGCTTAACTCTATGAATTCTTAATCCTGATCATTCCATAGCATTACTTGGTTCTGCGATCATTCAATGCCCATTAAGATCCTCTGTCTCTTCTCTTCCTCTGTGTATTTGCCTCAACTTGCCTACACACATATTTATAATGAATTCCAATTCAATTATCACTCATCATTTAACACTCGAGCACACATTCAAACTTAGAATTGAGTTGATTATATTAATAAATATAAACAATGATTACAGAATGAGATTTCTGTCTCTCTGGCCTGATGTTCTAATATCAATGGTCTCTGTTTACGCTATGCGTGTAGGCTTACAACCACACTTTAGCTATCTATCTAGCCTATCTAAAGCATCTAACTTTCTAACCCCTGTCTTTACCTTTTAGGCTTACATTTATACAAAAGGACTCTAAAACCAATTCCTGGTTTAGATCCATAAATTCTTCAACAAAATTCTAAGATCTCTTCCTCATCCCTAAGGATCCTCTCTAATCCATAAAATCATGAACTAACTCCTAATCTGAGTTTTACAATTAATTCTAAAATCCTCTCATCTCTCAATTATCCTAAATCTCTCATGTTCTCCTACATTCGAGAACATTTGCAAATAGGCCTCGCTATATTCGATTAAATCCTATTCTCATTAAAATCAATCAAAAGCCTAAATAATTACATTAATTCACAATTAGGAGACCAACTCCCTTGGAAACACAATACCCCTTTGTCTACTAAAATACAATGATTTTCCTTGAGCTGAATGCTCCTACATCAGACTCCCAAAGTAGAAAATGTTCATGATCTCCTGATCATGTGTCTTCATAAGTTGATAAAAAAGCTCCAAGGTCTGAAACTTTAGTTTGTAATTGCCCAAATGCTTTGCTTCTTTGTTGTTTTTGTATGTCTACTATTTTCTGTTTCATCTTCCTTTCTTTGTCAACCAGGATCAAGTTCTGATTGACATCCTTCCTACTGCTATCATTTTCCTCCATATGGCTTGTTTCATCATTAGTTACCATAATTCTTCAATCTCCATCTCCAACACATCCTTGGACTGGTCCATACTCTACCACTTACTTCTGCCTCTTTCTCTTTATTTCAGGTTGTTGCTGATGTCCACTAACTCTTCAAATTGTTGTTCTTCTCCTTGAAGTTGTCGAATGCTATCACCTTCTCCTACTCGTTCTTTGCTTGTTCTGATTTCAATGGCCTCCCTTTCATCCTTACCCTCTGTCAATATTATATCTGCCTGCACTTAATCTTGACTTTCCAGCATTCTCTCCAGCAATTGGACATCTTTGTTCCATGGATTAAATTCTTCCATAGAATCTTCTCTTCTTTAATTTTTATTTGGCTGCTCATTTGTGCCAAAATTCCTCCAGCATCTGCAACTAAACCTGCACTCACAAAACAATTTTTAAAATAAAAAACATAAGGCTTCTGTGCCTTTTCCTCCTTTGGCAACAATTCAGTTTGTTGCTTTGTCTTCTCCTCTTCTATCAACACACCAGTATGCTGATTTGAATTCTCAAAAGAATTCATGAGATTGTCAACTAGTCTCTCCTCCACACCATCTATTCTAATGATTTCTTTCTGTCCCTGTCCACTGTAGTGAACTTCTTCATTCTCGTGCATTTCTAATTTTACAACCTAAACACTTACTTTTTGGTCTTCTAGCCTTTTTTCCAAAAGACTTAACTCATGCCACAAATTTGCTATCTCGCTTGGAATTTCTCCAAAAAGTTCTATACAATCCTCACTATCTTCTTCTTTGTCACAAGCATAACTTCTTGTTGATGCTAATTCTTCATTCTTGATTAGAATAAAATTCTGATCCTCCATCTCTTTGATAGTTTTAGATGCTTGTCCATCACTTTCCCTTTGATCATTTAAGAAAATCAATTCCTCGTTATCCTTAACAACAAATTCCTTATCATAAGACATAACTGTGTCATTCCTACTGAAGATATTTCCTCCAATAAGCATGGAATTTATGAACTCTTTTTGCTGTAGTAACTCAACTTGATCTTCATTCGAAATACAATCATCATTGTACTTTACTTGGCAATTTTCAGCTTCATTCAAGACAATTCCATAACATGGTTTGTCTTCTGCAATACCTGCATTCATACACAACCTGTCAGTTGTAAAACCATGAGACCTCATCATCCCATTTGATGATTCAATCACCAATTCCTCCTATTGTTCCAAGTCCTTTACATGACATAGAAACATTTCGATGGTCTTCTCCTCAATCTCATCAAGTCCTTTACTTAATTGCTTAATATCCTTCCCTACTTCCTCTTTTAAAACATAATTTAGATTTTGCCTGTTTTCTTCCCTCTTTATGAAAATATCAACAAATTGTCCTTATTTACATGTTTCACTTGCAAACATACACAAATTATCAGATTTAAAATCATCAAACCTTTTGCCTTCACTTGAAGTTTCAGTTTTTGAGTCTTCATCTTCACCCAGAACTTCACCCTACTCTGGTTCACAAATGGACACTTCCATTTTCAACTTAGCTTCTCTGAGTTTTCCCATTAGCCAACTTACTTTCCTTTGTTGTAGCCTTCTCTGCAACTTATGCCACTTCACTGGCTTCTTCTTTAATACCCAACCTTGTCTCTGACTTTCCTATAGCAGCATTATCAATACATCGAGTTGTTCTTTCATCTCAGCAATCTCTCTGTCAATTTCCTCTTGAATCATCATCTTGCCATTTGCCTTGCCATTTTATTTCTTCATCTTTCTTCTACTATGGACTTCCTCATAACCTCTACTATGACTATTAGTAGCCATATTCTTCTCCTCTTTCTATGAGTTCCTCACTCATTCACTATGATTTGCACTAAAGCCTCTGCAACAACAAGTCCTCCTTGTTGCAACTTACCTCACCAAACTTTCCTCTGTACTTGGTATTTTGGCAAGCACTTGGTTCTCTATCTCTGGAACCTCCTTTGAGCACTATTCTCTACTCCTTCTAGGCTTCAACTCATCTACATCTCTCAAGAACACAACTTCCCTCTTGTATTTCAATTACCATGAAATACTTGGTTCTGACCACTTCTTCTTTCACTTAGAAAGTCTTACTAGCTTCCTTCATTACCTAGCAATTCTACCCACATGCTTTGTGGAATTGTCTTTGTGATCTGCAACAATACCTCTACAGTAACAAGTCTCTTTCTTGCCACGTATGCCTCACTAAGATTCTCCCCTTTGAGCTCAGTATTTTAGCATCTCTCTGGTTATTTCCTCAAACCTCTTGCTGACTAACAATTCTACCCAACTCTTATTTTGCTGGAATTGTTATCTCTGAGAGAAATCTACCCACAATCACAATTGTGGAGCTGCCTCAAAAACTTCTACCCAACCACAGTTGGAAGTTGTTCTCAGTTTCTCTTGAGCACTCCTTTCTCTTAGGCTATTGCTGCATCTTCTCACTTCCTTATGTTGTCACTTGTGCAACCATATAAAAACCACATATTCTCCAGTATTCAAATCAAATTAAACAAAACATGTCATCTTGCCTTCAAGATATCTGCATGATCTTGTTCCACCATTTCCTGCCTTCTAAAAGGGTTGTCCTCTGTTCCTTGCATTTGCAAGTTTTTCTACACATCACCTCTGTGTGTTTACTATTTTCCAGATTCAAATATGATCACCCTTGCCTGCATAAACATCTTTACACATAGCTTTGTTCTAAATTCTTTTACATAGAATTTCTTTGTTCTGTTTAACACCAATTGTTTCAATTACAATTATGCTCTGATACCAAAATGACACAGGATTACCCCTGTTTACCCACAGTATGCATGTCTTATGCATTTATCTTATATGTCCTAAGAATTTTAACTCACAGAGGAGTCAAATTTTCAATTCTTAATGTTTAAGGCCCCATTAATAAATCTCTATGTGAAATGTTTGATTAAAACCCAGCATAATCCAACCCTTCCTTCAATATGCATGTATAGAGACTTTATCAACCCTCAAACCTTCACATATGACTTTATTTATCCTTCCATTAACCCTTATCCACACACACACACACACACACACACATATATATAAACTTCCCCTCTTTATGCTTTGGTTATACATAATTTAACCACATGAACCCTCATTGTGCTTTAATAATGTTGGACTTACATGTGAACCCTTATATCTGCATTTAATTCATTATAAACCATTTACAAAGGAATCATACACAAAAAATACCTTTTCTTCCCTTTATACAGCCTCTGCATAGTTATCGATGCATGCTCCTTTATCGCAAATCGCAATCATTCCTCTGCGGGTTTCATTAACATAGGTTCTATTGCATCCAATATGCGATAACACAATGTCGGATTTCAAATATCATTAATCATGCCATATAACTTATCGAGTCCGCCCTTATCACCTTTCCACTGCACTGTACTCAACCTCTGGAACCCTGATCGCCGATGCCTCTGATCACTGATCGCACTTTATCGCTATCGACGTATTGGCCCATCACACATCGCTATCAAAACATCCATTACCACCATCCATTTGACCTCTTTGATATCTGATTTGTGATTAAATCGCGACCGTCAATCTGGTTCTGATCCAATGGTCCACGATCAATCGGAAGTTGCTCATCTCAACTGTCCAAGGCCCGATTCCGATATATCCACAGGGTTTCCACCGATGGGACTTAATCCTGGCAGTTGATCATAAAGATCCACCGACTACTGTGCGCCGATACTTCAATTCTTCGCTCTTCCATTTTTACTTAGATTTTACGTTGTTTTTTAGTGTTTTCAGTGGTTCTTGGGTTTCTTCAAAAGTTTCTAGGTCTTCGCTATTCTGCTACTCAATTCACTCCTTCTTGAGCTTAACTCTATGAATTCTTAATCTCGATCATTCCATAGAATTACTTGGTTCTGCAATCGTTCAACACCCATTAAGATCCTCTGTCTCTTCTTTTCTTCTGTGTATTCGCCTCGACTCTGCCTGCACACATATTTATACTAAATTCCAATTCAATCATCACTCATCATTTAACACTCGAACACACATTTGAACTCAGAATTGAATTGATTATATTAATAAATATAAACAATGATTACAGAATGAGATCTCTGTCTCTCTAGCCTGATGTTCTAATATCAATGGCCTTTGTTTACACTCTACCCATAGGCTTACAACCACACTTCAGCTATCTATCTAGCCTATCTAAAACATCTAACTTTCTAACCCCTATCTTTGCCTTTTAGGCTTATATTTATACAAAAGGACTGTAAAACCAATTCCTGGTTTAGATCCATAAATTTTTCAACAAAATCCTAAAATATCTTCCTCATCCCTAAGGATCCTCTCTAATCCATAAAATCATGAACTAACTCCTAATCTGAGTTTTACAATTAATTCTCAAATCCTCTCATCTCTCAATTATCCTAAATCCCTCATGTTCTCCTACATTCGAGAACATTTACAAATAGGCCTCACTATATTCAATTAAATGTTATTCTCATTAAAATCACTCAAAAGCCTAAATAATTACATTAATTCACACTTAGGATACCAACTCTCTTGGAAACACAATACCCCTATGTCTACTAAAATACAATGATTTTCCTTGATCTGAATGCTCCTGCATCACAATACCACCCACGAAGTGCGTAGTCCTGTGGCTGTACTACGTAGGCCCAATAAGGAAATTCATTCTGCTAAGTGTGGCTCTCTCTCCTCTTGCAATTTCCCTTCTTTCCTCTTGAAATTTGGACAATGAAAGGCCACCAATAGATGTGGCCTCTATTCCCAACTCCCAATCTCCAAAGGAATTGCGTACTTCCTAGTTCTACGTGAAGCTAGAGATTCTCTCTCTCTCAACCACCACAAGACAAGAAAAACTTCCTAGGGTGACACTCGAAGTCCACCAAAGAAAGTTTGAGATTCCTCCTTGGGAAAACTCTTATGCTCAACAACACTATGTGACTCTTCTAAACAAATAGAGCAACCATGTAAATGCCAAATTATCAAAAATCCCAAAATGATGTTGCCTTCCTCTTATTTAAAATTTCTTCTCTCTTGCTTCATGTGGGCCCCTTCACTAAGCAATTTGAGTTCCCTCTTAGCCATTCAAATTTATCGATCAAGGAGGTGCGTATTTCATGGGAAAGTTTCCCCCACATTCCACTAAGGAAATAATTTCGATCCCCTTGTCATAATTACTCTTCCACAAAATTGCTTTAGGCCCCCAAAATCGACAAAAATGGAAAAATTATGATTTTCCTTAGCAAAATATTTAAGAAGGGACATTACAGTCCTCCCCTCCCAGATGTTGCTTGTCCCCAAGAAACTACAAATCTAGATGTTGTAAATTCTTCTCACTCTCCCAAGTGGCATCCTCATCTAGAAAATCCTTCCACTTGACTAAGTACTCCCAGATCACCCGATTACTCAACCTCCTCTCCCATCTCTCCATTATGGTCTCTGGTGTCAATACTAAGTGCCCCTCATCATCCAGCGGAGGCAGCTCAATGGATGCTATAACTTGTTGCCCAAATGGCATTTTCAGGCATGAGACATGAAATACATTATGAATCTAACTCTTCGTAGGTAGCTCCATCTCATAAGATACCTCCCCGACTCTCTTGGCCACCCTATACGACCCATAAAATCGTCGCCTGTGCTTCTTTGATCCTTTCTTCGTGAGTTAAAAATATCAGTAAGGATGCAAGCATAGGTAGACCATGTCCCCACTTCAAACTGCCTCTCCACCCTGTTTCTATCAGCATACATATTTTCTTGATTCCAGGCTACCTGCAAGTTGTCCTTCACAGCTCAGAGAACCTCTTGGCTCTCTTGAACACAATCCTTTTCCCCTGGGGCCCTGCTATCTCCAAATATCACATCAGAAAAAGAAAGTGCATCATATCCATAGAATGCTCGAAAAGGGGACATACCAATCAACATGTGATAAGTGGTGTTGTAGCAAAACTCTCCCAGATGAAGCCACATCACCCACGCTCTTTGCTTCCCCATCACATAGTTGCATAGGTACCCTTCTAGCCACTTGTTCATGATATCAATCTATCCATCAGTTTATGGGTGATAGTTGGTGTTGTGTGTAAGCTTGGTCCCCACTAACCGAAATAACTCCTGTTAGAAAGGTGCCATGAATCGGTTGTCCCTGTCACTAATGATGGCCTTGGGGAGACCATGTAGAGGGAATACCACTCTAAAGAACAACTCACCCACCTGAGAAGTTGAATATCTCGATGGGATGGCAAAAAAAATGATCGAACTTGGTCAATCAGTCAAACACAACATAGATATGATCCTGCCCCTACACAGTCAGGAGCCCTATGATGAATTCCATGGACACACTCTCCCACTTCCTCTCTGGAATGGGGAGTGGCTGAAGTAATATTCTGGGAAGTGATAACTCCACCTTATTCCTCTAACAAACCACACACCCTTGTATGTGTCTCAAGACATCCTCTTTGAGTCCCCACCATGAGAACTACTCCTTGATGGCATGATATGTCTTGAGGAACCCAGGGTGTCCTTCTAGAGGGGAATCATGATCTGCCTACATAATATTCTTGTTGAACTGAGATCTGGGCACCAAGTATATCTGATCCTTGTAATATATCACATCATCAATCACCCTAAGCCTGTCATCCCCATGTGTGTCATCTAATATCTCACAAGCCTATATATCCTTGGAATACTCAACCAAAAGTTAAGCCTTCCAATCATGAGTGACATCCATCAAAGATAGTGTCGTGAGCCTCCGAGAGAGTGCATCTGCCAATACATTCTGCTTGCCCTTGTAAAACTCAATCTCAAATTTGTATACCTTGATTTTTCTCACCCACTTTTGCTGCCTCCCCTGCAATGAATGTTTCTCTAGGAAAAATCGAATATTGTTGTGGTCAGTCTTCACCTTGAATTGGTTTCCCACCAAATGCTACCTGAACTTGTCTATCACATGCATTACGACCAACATCTCTTTGTCATAAAAAAAGTATAGTCGCTCATGGGGTAGATGTTTTCTGCTCTCGAATGTAATAGGATGGCCCCCTGTGTAAACACAACCCTAATTCCCTCACCAGAAACATCACACTCCAGCACAAACAACCGTGTGAAATATGGAAAATACAAAACATGAAAATTGCTCATGACCCTCTTGAGGCACTCAAAGGCCTCCTATGTGTTGAAGAAAGTGCAACTAGTTTCGGTCTTCATAAATTTACTTTTGATATTTATATTTATTCAAGAAAAGAAATATTATTTTTATATTATTTGTCAATGAGTTTCTTTCTCATTGAAGTAGGTCAAGCACATGGTTAAGTGCTTCTAGGAAGTCAACACATCAATGTATTTATATAAGACCCTTAGAGGGCATGTTACACTATATATAACGTCAAAGGACTACCTCCACAACAAGTGCAAGTCCTCTCCATGCAACAACGTCCTCCAAAAGAAGCAAAATGAAGAAAATAATGAAGAAATAGTCAAGTCATCCTAAGGACATGTTGACAATGTTGGACCCACCAACATGTCAGGGCATCTCGCTGGTAAGAAGTCCCAATTAGACCTCAAATCCTTTGGTGTAGGAGTCCCAACAATGGGTCGTACTGTAATGCCTTGACCGCAGTTTCGCACAGAGGCAAGTAAGATGTCCCTGTTGGTAGCAAGGGTGTGACATATGCACTATGTCAAGGATGGTGCATGAGTAGTTCTAACACACAGAGGGTGAGGTGAGTGTGCCCCTTAGAAACCTGTGATAACACAGAGTTAAGAAGGGAACACACGAGCAAAGATGCATCACAACATGGAAGGCAAGTTAGCTAGCAATCCAAAGTGATGGTTAAACCAACAACACATTTCAGAAAGATTCATACATACATATACAAAAATATCTACACATGCATGCATAAGAAAACAAATACATATATCATTTAGAGTACTCAAGATAGCTTAAATACAATACAACAATGCATGAAATGTGTTGGCTTTGTTATATTAAGTCATACAATACATCCATGTGCAACCACTAGTTCCAATAACAGAACACTATAGCCACAACCGCCTGCTCCTCCAAAGAGATATACTAGCTCTGTGCAGTGGAGAACCTAATGCTCTTTACAATACTATCCAAGCACTCCCTAAGATAGTCTTATCGGAAGCTTGGCTAACCAAAAAAATTTACAATGATTTATGAGGGACAATTTATAGCAAAGGGTGGGGTGACCCTTGACATTCCCTTTTCTGACCATTCATCTACCTTCATGACTCTTCAAATGCTCTATTACTATTACAGTCAACTATTGACACTTGAACTTCCACTTGACAAGAAGTTACATTACAATGCACATGTGCCCATGTGAGACAAAATGGCTTGAGAAAACCATGCAAGACATTACTGAAACTTAGACTGTTGTGGTGAGACAAACTCTTTGACATCCTTGTGATGGTCGAAGGTGGTGAGATGATGCCAAGCTTGTCATCCGTGATGTTGTCTGTGTGCTCAATGATGACATCTTGCTGACACGAACTCTTGCCTTCGTTGCATCTGGGTGCACTGATATGGCTCCTCCATCCAACTCGCCCGATAGCATGTTCGTGGTCATCCTCAATGTGACTAGACTGGTAACATGTTGATGCATAGTGTCTACACTGCTCTCCAAGCATGTGTTGGTGGCCATGCACATCAACTTTTCAAAATACAGGTTCAGCTCCAGTTAGACTTGCTTCTTTTCTTCGCCTTGGTGAGTGTGCCAGATGGGTGGGATTGTATGCATGCACACAATGACATGCATGCTGTTGAATTCCATTGCATGTGATCAACAACATTGCTCACCTGGCCCGCTCCATGCTAGCTGCTGGGATGGATCTATAACTTGTACGGGCATAGTTTCATACGTCTGTGCATGTTGCACCCCCTGTTGTACCTATTTCTGCTGCAACTCATTCTCTCGTCTATGCAGCTCTTATTCTTCCTTGAGTTGTTGATTCAACATATGCAAATCCTCCTCTGTTTTGTTATATGCCTTCGTGCAATCTTCTTGTCATACCATCAGCTCATAGCCTTAATCTCCAAAGTTGCATTCATCACAAGTGGATTTGCTTGAGCTTGCAACTGTGTTCTGCCTCCGTGTTTTCAACAACTTTCCTCTTGCATTCAATGTGTGCAGGTGTGTTGCCTTCTACTATTGTTGATGGTACTTCTTGCTGTAATGATGCTACCATATAATCTTGATGTCCTTGTCTATGAACAACTGGATGTCTTCATAGGTAGGAAAGCTCATAGACACTTGCTTAGCTGCAAACCCCGTTGGGCTCTCAACGGTGTCCTTTGACTCTGCTATCCTAAAGGCCATTGTACTTGTGCTGCTGAGAGATAGACGAACACCTGTGATTCTTGGAGACATAACAAGGCTCATGAAAATCAATCTATCAATCAAAAACCAAAACAAACTTGAGGATTGAATTGCAACATACCTGTGTGGTTGATCGTGAAGGTTGTGCAATTTCCATCAAGAGGTCGGAGGCTGATTACCAAAAATGCACAAGGCATAGTTTGGGCTGTCAGGAGGTTGACTGGCTACTGGAAATACCCAATCCATAGTCCAACTTGGCTTGCTGAGGACTGAAACTACGCAATGTGCATTTTTAGTTAGTAGTGACATGCAACCACCAAACTGCATTGTGCAGTTTCTGGGGCCAGCAAGACACTGCCTCCAAGAATTGTGCAATGAAAGTCTGGAAATCAGTGTTGGGCCAGGCTTGCACAATTTTTGGAGGGAAGGTAGAGCCTTTGCTTTCGGAAATGCACAGTGCTAAATGAGAAGGGCACGGTTTAGGCTAAGGCAGCCCAAGTCGGCCGATGGGAAACTAAAAACATGAGACGTCTCGATGCATGGTGAGATGAATGAAAACAAGAGTGAATGATCATTCATGCAAACAATGGGTGCAAGATTTAGAAAATGGGAAAGAATGCATGTGTTTGAAGCGAGTTGCTGCAGCATCGACCATCCATGCAAAATAGTGTCATGCATGCAACAACAGTGGGATGCGAACGAAAACTAAAACAGTGCTTCTACAAGCTAACATACATCAAAATAATAGCAAGCACTCATTGAAATCAAGCAGAAAATACTCACATGAAGCAAAACACAAAAAGCGACAAAAACGCAACGCAGACATGAAAAGAGGGCTTACCCCAAAATAATTGAGCTAAATGTGCCGATGACTCCTAGATGCAATGTGGGATGTCAAATATGCAAGTTCGATGTGAGGAATGAGCTCTGTAGCATCTAGTTGATGAGTTTCGATAAAATCGAGGTTGTGACGTGCATGCCACAAATCTAGGAAAATCAACACTTGGAGGGAGGATTATGAAATTATCCTTGCACGTAACCTCTAGCTGCTAAAAATAGATCCCTGAATCAAGGGATCCCTTTGCACAATGCCTTGGGAGAAGCAGTCCATGCATGCAAATCATTTTTTCTCGGTCCTGTAGGGAACTGGTCAACTTGAAGGCACATGCAACAACCTGCTTGACTGATGGGAAAATTTGCACATTTCTGGGAGGGAGCTAGGCTGGCTTCCCAAAGGGATTGCACAATTTCTGGGCTGAGCAACTAACTTCTACCCAAGATTGTGCAATTTATGGGCTGAGCAGTCCTACTGGGGTAGATTGCATGATTTTTCCAATGAAGCTTGATAAGCATAATTGCGTAATTCTGGAGCCCAATATGTTGTCAGTCAGGATTGCACAATTTCTAGAGGGAAGGTTGGTTCCCCTCCAGAATTGTGCAGTTTCTTAAGGGAGCTTCTCGGCCTATAACTAGACCAAGTCCGAAGAAACAACCAATGAGGGGGATGCAACAAGCTATCATGCACAAGATGGAAATCTGCTAGAAAACCACTGAAGCTCGGGTACTTGACAGTGCAAGACATGCTACTAAGTATGGTTGGTAGGGAGGATCCAAAACGAAGCTAAAGAAAAATTTTGGAGGGTGGTTGTAGCCACTACAACACTTGGCGACACACTAGTAGAAATCCATCCCTCTGAATGGACCTTGTTCGTGAAAAGCAAGTCTAACACCTCCTGAAGTACTTTTCAATTTTCTGTTCGTCTTGGTTTCCACATTTGCTTGATTGTAAGACGTAGTATCTGCCAAGCCCTTGGTCAATCAATACACATTCCAAGCCAAGCCAACACAGTTGTTTCTATTGGGGATGAGGGGTATATTGGTGCACAAGAAGTATAGTTGTCAAAGTTTTAGTTTCATCTCTGGTGTTGCTCCACTGCCCTGGATAATACCCTGATGGAGTCACATAAGAAAACAAGCATCGCTCCATTGCCAATGAACCTAGTCATTACCCCGACATATATACTTGCATCACCTCTCTGTGCAAGAAGCCTTTCTATTCTTTTTCCTCATTAATTTTTCATTTTTTGGAAAATTTTCACTTTTTCATTTTTTTATTTTCATACTATGCATAGCACTTATTCATTTCAAAGGTGGAAAAGGGGTCTCGACTTATTGAGAGTAGAAGAGGTTTTTCCTTTAGAGAAGTAGTTTATGTATACCTCTGATGTGCTTGTTAAGGTTTTCACCCTCACCTTATTCTACTTGACTGAGCTGACAAGGATTAACCCAAAAACATCTGGCTAGAGTAGGTGATACTAGTTAGCATGCAAGCATTGTGTTGTCATGAAGTTTCACTTCGAACAATACGTATTTTTTGTTGATGTATCATGGACTAAAGACAACAAGTTCTTACCTAAGAGAGTGGAAAAAGGATACCCAAACATTGATAGTTGTACAAGTCCTCTTGTACTTTACCTAACTTGTTTCAAGAGTCGCACATAGTCCATGCGAAACCAACCTACAGACAATAACAAGAAAACAACCAAAAAGAAAAGCAAGAAGTAGAAACAAATGCAAAAGCAAAGCGAGTAAGCAAACAAACACACACAGAAAGAGGCAAACATGCATGCAAGAAAACAACTCAAAATAAAATGCTACTCCGACTCCTAAGCTAATAGTGCACAGGCTTGATCACGTGATATTTCCAATGCAACCACCGGTGCATTGATCGACCCATGTTGGTGAAGGCATGGTTTGCAAACAAGACAATTATGCGAACCAGCAAACAAGAAAGATACAACAGTGAAGACAAACACACTCCAAGTTTACAAGTGTCCATAGAAAAAAAATGAGTGAAAGTTCATGACATGCACTCTGTGGACTTGCCATGGTGTTGTGCTACACTACGTGCAGATGCCGAGTGTATGAATTCTCTTGAATGTGACAAGAACACAAACATGAGAAAGGTAGACCACTTACCTTGTGCATGTGTGCTTCTATGTAAGATTCCTCCAATGCATGAGCGATGGGATCGTGTATTTCGAGTGGATGAAGTGAAATCTGAGTGTTAAATTGATATTGAATGCAAAGAAAAGAGTGATGACGAGCCTTATGAGTTTAAAAAATTTCCTGATCAGAAGTGAAACCAACCTCAAGATAGCGAGGGCCTAACATAACCATCAGCTTGGGCTGAAGTGCCTCGACAGTCTAGGGGGTTTCAACTTTGTCGACGAATAGATCATCGTAGACCAGTTTCTTAGATAGATTAACAATGATTGAATCAACATCGTGATCAGATGAAGGAGTAGAAAGATCATGACAACCAAGATCAGAAAATTCGGGATGTTTTAGGGCGTCCTCATGATTTGATGAATCGTGCAGAGGGGTAGATGAGAAGTAAGGATGTTCACCCTATGTGTTTTCAGAAATGACAGATGATAGATTGGATGGATTTTCAGAGGAAGATGTGTCCTCTCCGCAATGTAATGACAGGCTGACATCCAACATGTCTTGTGAATGATCGGAAGTAGAAACAGCAGTAATGAGATTTCACAGGGGAAATCAACAGTGGTAGAATCATAAGGAATGTCAAGATAAAGTGAATGACGCATGCCTATAAGGGAGTCATCCTTCACCGCAGGTTCTTCTTTAGATTCCTACACACACATCATGAATGATGGCACAGGTTGGCTACACAACACTAACTCCATCAACAGCTTGATCCTTATTCACAGTAGGTGAGGAGTTTGAAATGGAAGAACACAAAATAGTACAATCTGGAGGATCAATAGAACTTGGGGAAAAAGGTTGAGGGAACGAATCCACGTGACATCTAATAGGATTGCAAGCCAAATCTGCGTAGATATCAAGAGTAGGTGGGGTGGGAGGATGTGACAGTTCAATAGATGTGTGTGCATAATATCCCACATCACTCTATAGTGGTGGAGATGTTTGATGAGGTGAAGGCGAACAATCACTTATGACAAAAACTGTGCCTTCCTGTGATTGCACAACTCCATCACCGAAGTGTGTTGAGCGGGATTCAAATGATTTCAAGAATTGTGGATTTTCATATATGTGAAGAAGATACTCAAATATCCCATCGAGAAATTCCCAATCAATTTCATCTTCAGGGAATCGGTATTATAAAAGCGTGTGTAAAATTTCTCAATGGCTTCATCGGGTGCTTTTCATAATTTCAAAATTTCGCTATCAAGTGCTTTACAGTTAAAGTGATTGAAAGCATAGTCTATCTCTGCGACTAGATGAGCAAGAGAATAAATAGATTTTTCAAGCAACATGACACACTAGTGCATTGGGTGCCCTCGAAGTGTGTAGATGAACAACGTGCAAGTCATGTACTCTTAAAATATTTGATGTCTCTCACATCAACCTACAATGCCGACCACGTGCCTAACCAAGGCTACATGGCCTCCACCATCGTATGTTTTATGTGACAAGTTATCTGAGAGATTTAACGAGATAATGAAGGTGTTTCCATAAGACATACACTTCAGAAGAAAAACTCTGTAGTTATTCATGATAGATATGTAGAGATTCAAAACAACTATGAGGACTCAACTTGTCATTTGGAACTCATTCTAGTGCCAAAATGTTGACGGTGCTGGACCCACCAACATGTCAAGGGATCTCCCCAATAAAAAGTCATAATTAGACCTCAAATCGTCTGGTGTAGGAGTCCCAACAGTGGGTCGTACGGTAATGCCTTAACCGTGATTTTGCACATAGGCAAGTAAGATATCCTTGTTGGTAGCAAGGGTGTGACATATGCAGTAAGTCAAGGATGGTACATGAGCGGTTCTAACACACGGAGGGTGAGGTGAGTGCGCCCCTTGGAAACCTGTGATAGCACGTAGTTAAGAAGGGAACACATGAGAAAAGATGCATCACAACATGGAAGGAAAGTTAGATAACAATCTAAAGTGATGGTTAAACCAACAACACATTTAAAAAATATTCATACATATGTACAGAAATAGCTACACATGCATGCGTAAGCAAATCGATACATATATCATTTAGGGTACTCAAGATAGCTAAAATACAATACAACATATGCATGAAACATGTTGGCTCTATTATATTAAGAAGTGTAAGTTCCAATCATACAATACATCCATGTTCAACCACTAGTTCTGATAGCAAAACGTTACAGCCACAACTGCCTACTCCTCTAGAGAGATATACTAGCTCTGCGTAGTGGAGAAGCTAAGGCTCGTTACAATACTATCCAAGCTTTCTCTAAGATAGTCTTATCAGAATATTGGCTGACCAAAAACCTTTACAATGAATTATGAGTGACTATTTATAGCAAAGGGTGGGGTGACCCTTGACATTCCCCTTGATGACCATTCATCTACCCTCATGACTCTTCAACTACTCTATGTCTGTTACATTCAACTATCGACACTTGAAACTACACTTGACAAGATGTTACATTCCAATGCACACGTGCCCATGTGAGACAAAATGGCTTGAGAAATCCATGCAAGACATCACTGGCACTCAGACCGTTGTGTTGAGACAAACTCTTAGACATCCTTGTGATGGTCAAAGGTGGTGAGTTTATGCCAAGCTTGTTCATTTGTGATGATGTCCATGTTGAAAATGGAACCAAGAAATGCTAAAAATAGAAGTGTTAAAAATAGCACTGCTATAAATAACAGTTTGGGTACCAGAGCTGGATTGAGCAACAAGGAATGAAAAATGGAAGTGCTAAAAATAACATTGCTATTTTTAGCATTTCGGGATGGATTCCAATTTTAGTAAGTCCCTGGACTAAAATGGGAAGTAAAATTCGAATTTGATCTTAATAGTTGTTTGAAAATAAATTAATTAATTCACCATGAGTTAATTAGTTGTGAAAAATCAAACATGAAGTCTATGTGAGGACACGCAACAGTTTCTCCATTAATTGAGGAATTTATCCATCAGTTAAAGAGATAAGGATGAGTTCTAATTTGAGTTGTAATTAGTTGGCTCAGTTAACTAAATCAAGTCCAGTTAGATTGATTTAAACAATTTGTTTAAATTAATGTGAGTTCAGTTAGTTAATGCATGCTTGCATATAACTGCTGCACTTCAGATAACTGAATATTCCCTCATGAATAACTCATGCATGTCAGTTCAGGAAAAGACCCAGTTGAGATTAGAGGAGGGACAATGTATTATCAATTGGATGGATTTTTCCTATAAAGGAAGCTCATCCATGGAGAAGGCTTTATCTCCTTCAAGATTGTGTAGTTGGATCAGAGGTTAGTGAGTGTGTGAAGAGGCCAATTCACACAAGTGGCTATACTGAACCCCAAGGAAAATTGTGCAAAGCAATAGGAGGCTTGGAAGGTAGAGGAGAATGTTTGAGAGCGGCCTTTCACTGTCTATGAGTAGCAAAGGGATTGCAGAGAGAGAAGGATAGTTTGTAAGCTGATTCTTTTTGTAATCCAGACTATATTTCCACTTGTATGATAATACAGAGTTGGGATTTTAGGTTGAGGCTTCCCCTAGTTATTTCTTCTATGTTATGTATGATTGATTTCTTCTTATCAATTATATGTGTTAAATTGATCTTGCTCAATTCGATTAAGCTTCCGCATAATTGGTTGTAGAAGTAGATCAAGTATTTTTATTTAGTATATTGCATTATTTGGTGATCTACAGTGGGAATTTCTACATGGTATCAGAGCTAGGTGATCCATAGAGAAATTTCTACATGGTATCGGAGCAAAGGTGATCAAGGAAGAACAATATACAAGAAGAGAGAAGTTTGAAGTTTGTGATTCCTGAATATAGAAATCAAGTTCTTATCACATCTCTATTTCACCTATGGTGTTCAATGGTTTAAGACTCGAGTATACCCTTGATGGCAGCTCGACTTATATAGCTTGGAAGGATCGCATGGAAGCAGTGTTAGAAGACAACAGTCTAAAGGACTTCATTGATCAAGAAGTCCCCAAGCCGATTGATGCTACTCAATTGGCGGAATGGAAGAAATGTGTGGCTAAAGCAAGTAGAATCCTTATGGAGGGAGTTCGAGACCACATAGTCTTGAGTCTCCATGGGAAGGAGACACCGTTTTCAATGTGGAAAACATTGAAAGATCTATATCAGAGTAACAACGATCAAAGGAAGTTGGCGCTAAAAGACACACTTTGGAAGATCAAGTGTGAAAAGGGCGACACAATCTCTATGTATCTGAAGAAGCTCACCACATGCAGGGATGAGCTTGGAAGTGTTGGGATTGTGACAGCTAATGATGACATGGTGAGTCTTACACTCCTCGGTCTTCCTAAGAGCTAGCATAGCTACCAGGACTCGGTTAATGGAAGAGAGAAACTACCAGATTGGGAATGACTTTGGTTGGATTTGATGCAAGAGGAGATAAGAAGAAGCACTAGAGATGGTTCTTCATCCATGGAGGATGAAGAAAATAGTGCCTTAGCGAGTAAGGCGAAGAAGGGGAAGGAGAAGGATTCTCTTTCCCAATCCAATTCTTCCCAAGGTGGGAAGAAGTTTGACAAATCGAAAGTGCGACGCTTTCATTGTCATGAGGTGGGCCATTTTGCTACAAATTGTCCACTAAGAAAATCCAAGAAGGGATCCGTGGAAGAATCAGAAGGTGAGGCACTGGCCTCACAGTTCGAGTTGGATTTCACACTATTTGCATGCATGGTTTCATCCATGGTGGGAAGTGGTTGGTTTCTTGACAATGGAGCTTCTTTCCACATGACCGACAAGAGTTTGTTCAGTGCTTTGGAGGAGAAAGATCTCCAGATACTCATAGCGATGGGTAATGATGAAAAGTATAGTGTCTCAGGTGTAGGCACGATTAATTTTCAGAGGGAGCATGGAGCTTGCGTTAACTTGACTAATGTCAAGTATGTACCAAGACTGAAGAGAAATTTGGTGTCGATCGTGATGTTGGGAGATAGAGGCTATGATGTAGTCTTTAATAAGGGAAAGGTTTTCCTTAGACACGTCATCAATAGACAGGTGAAGCAGATCGGTTCACGAGTCAAGAACTTGTATGCTCTTGAGGTTCAAGATGCATGAAAAGCCTTGAGGAGCAAGGAAACTGATGGACTTGGTGGTTGAGAGGGAGAGTACATTACCTCTCAACATGCAGTGCTAGGCGAAGTCTCAAACAATTGTGGAGGAGCCACGATTGGTGAAGCATCTTCAGGAGGTTGTGGAGCAGCCACAACTAGGGAAGCCGAGAGGAAACAGATTGGAGGCATCCACTCATGCAGAGACCTCCAATAGGGGGAAATTTTGAGCTAGGTGGGTAGACAGATCACATGCATCCATACCTCCAGGTAGGAGGTGGGGCGATGTGGAGTGATCATCCCAAGAAAGTTGGAATAGGGGCAGGATCCTTGAGGTACCCAACCTCTTTGATTTGAATTTGCTATAGGAGCCCTGATGAGGAGTAGCAGGATTAGCTGAGTGGGTAGAGACAGATGCGGATGGAGCGGCAAAGAGAGCTACAGTGCAGGAGCCCCAAGAAAATGTAGAGCTAGCAGGCTACAACAATGCGAGAGACATAAGAGTGTTGCACCAGTACAGGATGGTACGAAGAGGTGTGCAATAGTGCAAGATGCATGGAGTGTTGCAGCAACTCATAGGTAAGAGAGGGAGCACTTGTCAAAAACAGGTAGAGCTTCAGCATCAGAGTATGTTTCTAGCCCAACGGAGAGGTCAGTTGGGAGTTTATTTTGTTTCTAGAGTTGTTGGAGCAACCACACTTGGTAAAAGTGTTGCATGCAGAACATTCCAAAGGTACAAGATCGGGTTCGAGTTGAATTTCTTTCTTGTTGAGAGGGAGCGTTGAGAATGCTAACAAGAAATGCTAAAAATTGAAGTGCTAAAAATAGAAATGCTATAAATAGAAATTTGGGTACTAGTGCTGGATTGAGCAATAGGGAATGAAAAATGGAAGTGCTAAAAATAACATTTCTATTTTTAGTAGTTCGGGATGGATTCCAATTTTAGTTAGTCCCTAGACTAAAATAGGAAGTAAAATTCGAATTTGAAATTAACAGCTGTTTGAAAATAAATTAAATAATTCACCATGAGTTAATTACTTGTGAAAAATCAAACATGAAGTCTATGTGAGGACATGCAACAGTTTCTCCATTAATTGAGGAATTTATCCATCAGTTAAAGAGATAAGGATGAGTTCTAATTTGATTTGTAATTAGTTGGCTTAGTTAACTGAGTCAAGTCCAGTTAGATTGATTTAAATAGTTTGTTTAAATTAATGTGAGTTTAGTTAGTTAATGCATGCTTACATATAACTGCTACACTTCAGATAACTAAATATTCTCTCATGAATAACTCATGCATGTCAATTCAAATAGAGACCCAGTTGAGATAAGAGGAGGGACAATGTACTATCAGTTGGATGAATTTTTCTTATAAAGGAAGCTCATCCATGGACAAGGATTTATCTCCTTCATGATTGTGCAGTTGGATGAGAGGTTAGTGAGTGTGTGAAGAGGCCAATTCGCACAAGTGGTTGCACTGGACCCCAAGGAAAATTGTGCAAATAAATAGGAGGATTGGAGGGAAGAGGAGAAGGTTTGAGAGAGGCCTTTAACTGTCTATGAGTAGCAAAGGGATTGCAGAGAGAGCAGGATAGCCTGTGAGCTGTTTTTTTTTTTAATCCAGACTATATTTCCACTTGTATGATAATATAGAGTTGGGGTTTTAGGCTGAGGCTTTCCCCTGGTTATTTCTTCTGTGTTATGTGTGATTGATTTATTCTTATCAGTTATATGTGTTAAATTGATCTTTCTCAATTCGATTAAGCTTCCGCATAATTGGTTGTAGAAGTAGATCAAGTATTTTGCTTTAGTATATTGCATTATCAGGTGATCTACAATGGGAATTTCTACAGTCCATGTGCTCAATGGTGACATCTTGCTGCAGTGAACTCTTGCCTTCATTGCATCTGGGTGCACTGATATGACTCCTCCATCCAACTCGTCTAATATCATGTGCATGGTCGTCCTAGGTGTGACCAGACTGACACCATGTTGATGCATAGTGTCTACACTACTCTCCAATCATGTTCTGGTGGTCGTGCACATCAAATTGTCAAAATACATGTTCATCTCCAGTTGGACTTGCTTCTTGCCTTCGCCTCGATGAGTGTGCCATATGGGTGGGATCACATGCATGCGCACGATGACATGCATGTTGTTGAATTCCCTTGCATGTGATCAACAAAACTTCTCACCTTGTCTGCTTCGTGCCAGCTACTGGGATGGATCTATGACTTGTACAGGCACAGTTTCATTCGTCTATGCATGTTGTGCCCCCTGTTGTACCTATTCCTGCTGTAACTCATTCTCTTGTCTATGCATCTCTTGTTCTTCCTCGAGTTGATGCTTCAACACATGCAACTCCTTCTCTATTATGTTCTCTACCTTTGTGTAATCTTCATGTCGCATTGTCACCTCATAGCCTCAGTCTCCAAAGTTTCTTTCATCACAAGTGGATATGCTTGAGATTGCAACTGTGTTCCACCTCCGTGTTGTCAACAACCTTCCTCTTGCATTCATTGTGTGCATGTGTGCTTCTTTCTGATGTTGCTGATTGTGCTGCTTGCTATAATGCTGCTACCATATTATCTTGATGTCCTTGTCTACGAACAACTTGATGTATTAATAGGTAGGCGAGCTCATAGACACTTGCTTGGCTGTAAACCCATGTTGGGCTCTCAATGGTGTCCTTTGAATCTACTTTCCTAAAGGCCATTGTACTTGTACTATTGAGAGATAGACGAACAACCGTGATGCCTGGAGACATAGCAACACTCATGGAAAGAAATCTGTCAGTCAAAAGCCAAAACAAACTTGAGGATTAACTTGCAACATACCTATGTGGTTGATCATGAAGGTTGCAAAATTTCCATCGAGAGGTCGGGAGACTGACCGACTACTGGAACTGTGCAATGCATAGTCCAGCCTAGCCTGCTGAGGAATGAAACTGCGCAATGTGCAATTTCAGTCAATAGTGACATGCAACCAACAAACTGCATTGTGGGGTTTCTAGGGTCAGCAACACACCGCCTCCAAGAATTACGCAATGAAAGTTTCGAGATCAGTGCTAGGCCAAGCTTACACAATTTCTAGAGGGAAGGCAAAGCCTTCACTTCTGAAAATGCGCAATGCTAGACGGGCAGGGCACAGTCTAGGCCAAGGCAACCCAAACCGGCCGACGGGCAACTGAAAACATGAGAAGTCTGGATGTAGGTGAGATGAGTGCAAACAAGAGTGAATGATCATTCATGAAAATAGCAAGTGCAGGATTCAGAAAATGGGAAAGCATGCATGTGTGTGAAGCGAGTCGCCGCAACGGCGACGTCCATGCAAAATAGTGTCATGCATGCTACAACAGTGAGATGCGAACGAAAACTAAAATGGTGCTTCTACAAGCTAACATACATCAAAGCGACAACAAGTGCTCATTGAAATCAAGAAGACAACACTCACATGGAGCGAAACACAAAAAGCAACAGAAACACGATGCAAGACATGAAAAGTGGGCTTACCCCAAAACAACTAAGTTGAATGTGTTGACGATTCCTAGATGCAATGTGGGATGTCAGAGCTATAAGGTCAATGTGAGGAATGAGTTCTACAACATCCACTTGATTACTTTCAATAAAATCGAGGTTGTGATGCACATGCCACAAATCTAGGAAAAGCGACACTTGGTAGGTGGTTTATGAAACGATCCTTGTACGTAACCTCCAACTGCTAAAAATAGATCCCTGAATTAAGGGATGCCTTTGCATGCTGCCTTGGGAGAAGCAGTCCATGCATGCAAATCAGTTTTTCTTGGTCTCTGAGGGAACTGGTCAACCTGAAGGCACATGCAACAGCCTACTTGACTGATGGGAAAATTTGCGCATTTCAGGGGGGAGTTGGGTCAGCTACCTAGAGGGATTGCATAATTTCTTGGCTAAGTAGCTGAATGTTGCCTAGAATTGCGTAATTTATGGGTTCAGTAGTCCTACTGAGACAAATAGCACATTTTTTCCAGTGAAGCTTGATAGGAAAAATTGCACAATTCTGGAGCCCAACAGGCTGTCAGTCAGGATTGCGTAATTTTTGGAGGGAAGGTTGTTTCCCATCCATAATTGCACAATTTCCTGAGGGAGCTGCTCAGCCTACAACTAGACCAATTCTGGAGAAACAACCTGTGAGGTGGATGCAATAAGCTATCATGGACAGGCTAGAAAACCACTGAAGTTCGTGTACTTGACAATGCAAGATATGTTGCTAACGATGGTTGGTAGGGAGGCTCCAAAATGAAGCTAAGGAAAAATTTTGGAGGGTGGTTGTAGCCGCTACAATAGGACAACAAGTTGGCCTAAAGGAGGGACAATATCGTATATAGAGAGGTTGTACACTCCCCCTCAACGTCATCATGCAATCTCTAAAATCAACGAAGGTAGAAGGAAAATCTAAGGGTCTCCAAGAGAAGCAAAGATAGGAAGAAGAAGACTGAAGTGTAGAGGACTATTTCTAAAGCTAGAAATAGTCCCACGTGCGAAGAAAAGGAAGGCAAGTCTGTGACATAACAACAACTAGAAAACAATTCATGAATTATCATTTTTTGGGTGATAAATCAACTCTACAAGGCCTCCCAAGTCTAGCGAAGGAATCTCTCTCTCTCTAGCAAAGGAAAAGAGCCCTAATTCTCTAGGGTTCCTACCACACATGTCAAAACTAGGGTTGTTGTTCAGTTACATCAGTTTGTAGACGTATCTCAAGAAAAACCTCGTTGGATCAAGGAAGGGTGTCTTCATAAGTGAAGATCATCTCTAGGTAAAGAAGAAGCATATCTCATTAGCAAGGACTATATCTAGACAAAGATCAAAGAAGGAGGACGAAGTGTTGGGAAGAAAAGTGTTGGAAGGAGGAAGTCTATGTGTCAGGAACAAAGTGTTGAATAGAGGAAGGAATTGACTTGTGCTTGGAGGAGATCCTAGTCAAGGGTCTAGGGTTTGGCATAGATAAATAAGAAGCTTCAATAAGAGAAACTTACCAAAGGGTTTTCCTCTCTAAGAGAGAGAGGCTTTGGCCCTGGTAGAGAGCCAACATCTATGTTCTTGTCTTTATGTTTTTGGTAGCAGTTTGATGAAACACACACACTAATAAGAAGAAGAAGATAAAACTAAGATAATTGTAAAAGTGATTCACAAATTGTTATCAAGTGAAGAAGAATCACACTACACCTAATTTCCCTAGGCTCTTCAACATGGTATCAAAGCTAAGGTAACACATCAAGGAAAGGGAAACTCAAGAACACTCATCAAGGAAAGGCATCTACAAGGTTGAAGCATCAAGCCAAATCTACTCAATGTCAATAAGGGATTACAAGGAGATTACAAAGGAAAAGGAGAAGCCTTTTGTACAAAGGTACCTACAAAGAAGAGAAGATCAAGAAGGGACCTACACCACAAGCCAAGCCATCGAGAAAGTCTCATCATCAAGAAAAAACATTGGGAGAAGACACCTTGAGGAACATCAAGATTAAAGGAAATCAAGCCATCAAGACTTCAAGCAGAAAAGAAGTCAACTACATTTCAAAATCTATCAGGTAAGTATATGTCCCCTTCTAAATATACGCCAATGTCTTTTTGCAAGGAAAGCAACAAATTGGTAGGTACCAATAACATTTTTGCATGGAAGAAGAGGACTGATCTACTTCTCAAGGAGAATGAACTTCTAGAACATATCAAAGGGAATATCACTTTCCTTGCTAAGGAACAAAATCAAGCCTTAGCGAAGTATAATAAGGTTGAGACAAGAGCTCAAAGGATTCTAATAGAACCTATCAAGGACTCTCTCATTCCTTCTATCTCCAAATTTGAAACATCAAAAGAAATTTATGATAAGCTAGTAGAACCTCGGTATCCACAGCCGGAGAAGTGATATCTCTAAGAAATGAATTGTACAAGATGAAGAAAACAAAGGAAGGAATAGATCTCTATTTCATGAAGATCTCTGAGATGAGGGATCAACTTCAAGAGCTAGGGGAAGTCATGTTCGACAAATAAATGACAACTGTAGTACTTAATGCTCTACCTGAGGACTGGGTTAACTTCACATCAAGCATATATGCCAAGAAGGAAGCTACCACACTCAGTCAAATGTGGTCTCTATGCAAAACAAAGGAAACCAAACTTAAAGAAAAAGAAGATGTGGGATCAAAGTATCAAGAATTTGCTACCATGGCCAAGAGAAAGGGAAAAAATTGGCAAATGTGGTCCACGAAGAAAAAACAACAAAGACATCCAAAATCCAATGTTTTGGATGCCAAGAATATGGACACTGCAAAAGGAATTATCCTAAGATTAAGAAGGAAAACAACAACAAAGAAAGAGGGAAGAAGCTCACATGACTCAAGAGGTGAAAGAAGAAGAAAATAAGAAAAAGAAGGAAGATCCTTTGGATCTATACTATGAATAAGTCAAACTCTTTACTTCAAGTCTTCTTTCAAAATTTTGAGTAGGACAGGAGCATGTAGGAATAGAATAAAATTTCATAGCTATAAACATCTTCTAGAATCTAGAAACATGAAGCACATAGAGTTCTAGATACTCATGTAGAAAGAGTATTTTTATAAATGAGAACAAAATGCATGGTTAGAAATATCTTCTAGAATATAGGAGCATGATGGACATAGCTCAAGATATCATGTAGAAGGAGCATACCTAGAATAGGACCTCATCTACTATGAAAGAAAATTGATCACGATTAAGAATATTATAAGACCTCCATCATCAAAAGAAAAGAAACATTTGCAGGGTAAGGGTCTTCAATATCCTATGATGGAATCTTTAAAACAATATTCATAAACAAAAGCATATGTCTCATTGGGAATCCCATTCATGGGATTCAAGAAAAGGATGACATGCATGCAAGCTAAGATGAAGCAAGAAGGGACACATCAAGGACAAACAAATGAAGCTAAGATGATCAAAGGAGAATCAAGATGAGGTATGTATGCATCAAAGTCGTGTTATCATTTTTATATTATTGAATCATGGGAATGGTTCTATGACATGATCAAGTAGGAAAGAATCTCTTTCACCAATGACATGCTCGAAGGCATGCACTACAATGCAATGAACGTCAACAAAAGGAAATACTCACATAAGGAGTATAAGATTGCTAACTAAGAAGCAAGAAGAAATGCTTACTAGTCCCAAAAGCAAGCAATGAAGAAGTGCTCCCACAAGGAGCATAAGGTGGTTGACCAACCTATCCATGAAGAAGAAAATGAATAAAGAGATCAAGCATGTGAAGAACAACATGATCACAAAGAATCTCTCTATCTAAAAAAGATACTTTGAAGACATCTCCCGAAAGAAGGCAGGACAACTCTGACAAAGGAAGAAAAGACCCTTGACGCCTATGAAGGCCTTGGAGATACAAAACATGTAGATAATTGATTCTACTCTACAAAGAAGTAATGATGAAGAAAGCCATCCAACAAAAAATGTTGAAGAAATAACAGGACGAAGTCATGAAGGGCTACTTAACTGAAGCATGGGAACAAGAAATTTCAATGAAGCATCCATGAGAAGAGTATTCTAAAGCATGGACAAGATGACAAAGGAGTAGCTAGACGACAAGAGATCCTAATATATGAAAAGAATACCACTTTCCACGAAGGAAGCAATGACATGAAAAAGAAGGAAGGAAAGTGATCGATGGATGGTTCCCTACCTAGAAGAAGTTTGAACAAAGACTTCGTGACATCAAAGAAAGGAAGCAGATCAAGTAGCTGAAGGAACCACAAAGAAGAAGTTGCTGATGAATGAAAGATTCCCTAGTTAAGGGGGAGCTCTAACAGGTTCTTGATTAAGAGGGAGTTTTGGATCACCCCTTATTACAAAGGAGTGACAAATTTGTTTTTCTATTTCATGTTTCATGCACTAGACAAAGGCTAATAGTCGTAAGTCTAGCTGAAGGCCATGAATGAAAATGTAGACACAAGATAGACACAAAATGGTTGTCTTCACTTGGGAAGAACGAATGGGAGGATTGGGTAAATCATTTGGCATTCCATACTCTTTTGAGGATGTGTAGGGCATCCAAGAAAAGAGTAGGCAATAGGACCAATATTCTTTGAGGGATGGGAACCCAAGACAAGAATAGTCCTAGAAGGTCATACTCAGTGAACACCTGGGTGGGTATGTACCTTGAGAGACAATGACTACGGTGTCTATAAATCATTGGTCTCGCCAACATTATTGTTATATACCTAGGGGGGATAATATGGGGTACTAATGGAGGTACCCAAGGTAATAATGTAATAATGGGATGGGCCATAGTAATAAATAAGGTGGTTAACCCATATCATGTAAGGGAACACAAGTAGTTAGTAATAAGGTAATGGGTCCATGGTATTAGTTTGATGGTATGAGGGAACCATGGTAGTGACCCATGGTATTGTATGTATGAGGCCTATATAGAGGCTAGAGACTCCACATGGAGAGAGGTCAAGGAATAGTGTCAAGGATTATTGTATGAACAGGCATATGGCTTGTGGAGTGTTCTCCTTCCTTAAGGAGTGAATGTATGGTGTTTCCCTACCTTAAGGGTCTGATCAATAAAGAGTCATTTCATATTATTTCTGGGTTTATTTTCATTGTCTTATATTTTCTTATCAGATCTCTAATATTTCCGGGTTAGAGCTATAACAAGTGGTATCAGAGCACTTTCTTGGGCAAACAGTGGAGATTTTTTTATTTTTTTTTGTAGGATATAGAGATGTCAGTCAAGGCCTTGTTGTGGAAACAACATTGGTTATTATGATGCTATAACAGATGGACTACAAATCCAGTTTCTCTTATGTGAATTCTTCAAGATTGAAACATAGGCAAACACCTTGTATGAATACCTCTGTAGTTAAGAGGGAGTGTTGAAAAAAGTGTAACTAGGTTTGGTCTTCATAAATGTACTTTTGATATTTGTATTTATTCAAGACAAGAGATATTATTTTTATATTATTTGTCAATGAGTTTCTTGCTCACTGAATTAGGTCAAGCACATGGTTAAGTGTTTCTAGGAAGTCAAAAGGTCAATGTATTTATATAAGACCCTTAGAGGGCATGTTACACTATGTATAACGTCAAAGGAATACCTCTAAGACAAGTGCAAGTCCTCTCCATGCAACAACGTCCACAAAAAGAAGAAAAATGATGAAAAAAATGAAGGAATAGTCAAGTTGACCTAAGAACAACAAGTCGGCCTTAGGTCGGACTAAAGGAGGGACAATCCTCTATATCTAGAGGTTGTCCACTCCCTCTTAATTTCATCAAGCAAGATCTAAAATCAGCGAAGGTAGAAGCTGAGGAAAGTGAAGGTAGAAGGCAAGTCTAAGGGTCTCCAAGACAAGCGAAGATAGCAGGAAGAAGGCCGAAGTGTAGAGGATTGTTTCTAGGGCTAGAAAGAATCACAAGTGTGAAGAAAAGGAAGGCAAGTTTGTGGCATAACAACAACTAGAAAATAGTTCATGAATTATCATTGTTTGGGTGAGAAATCAAGTCTACAAGGCCTCCCAAGTCTAGCGAAGGAGTCTCTCTCTCTAGTGGAGGAAAAGAGACCTAATTCTCTAGGGTTCCTACCACATGTGGAAAAACTAGGGCTATTGTTCAGTTACATTTGTTTGCAGACCTATCTCAAAAAGAACCTCGTTGGATCAAGGAAGGGTGTCTTTATAAGTGAAGATCCTCTCCATGTAAAGAAGAAGCATATCTCATTAGCAAGGACTATCTCTAGACAAAGATCGAAGGAGGACGAAGTATTGGGAAGCAATGTTCCAGAAGGAGGAAGTCTATGTGTTGGGAACAAAGTGTTGGGAAGAAAAGTGTCAGAAGGAGGGAGCGTATGTGCCGGGAACAAAGTGTTGAATAGAGGAAGGATTTGACTTGTGCTTGGAGGACATCCTAGTCAAGGGTATAGGGTTTGGCATAGATCAATAATAAGCTCCAATAATAGAAACTTACCAAAGGGTTCTCCTCTTTAAGAGAGAGAGGTTTTGACCCTAGTAGAGAGCCAAAATCTGTGTTCTTGTCTTTATGTTTTTGGTAGCAGTTTGATGAAACACACACACTAATAAGAAGAAGAAGATAAAGCTAAGATAATTGTAAAAGTGCTTCGTAAATTGTTATCAAGTGAAGAAGAATCACACTATAGCTAATTTCCCTAGAATCTTCAACACTATGCCACCTACGTCCACTCAAAAGCCCCCTTCTTAGTCAGATCTATGAGGGGTGCTGCAAGCTGTGAGAATCCTATCATGAACCTCTTGTAGTAAGTGAAAATGCCCAGGAGCCCTCTCAACTCAGTCACATTGCTGGGTGTTGGACAATCCAAGATGGCCCTAATCTTCTCCTGGTGTACCTTCACTCCATCCTCCCCAATCACATGCCCAAGGTACAACATCTCTATCAGTCCAAACTCACATTTGGACATCTTCACATACAACTGTTTCTCCTATAGTACGCAAAGTACTACCTTCAAATGCCGAAGGTGCTCCTCCCAACTCTGGATATAAATGAGTATGTTGCCAAACAAGACAAGGAGAAAGCACCACAACTTTCCACAAGACACGTGGTTCATACAAGACTGGAATGTAGCTAGAGCACTAATTAGCCCAAAAGGCACCACAAAGAACTCAAAGTGTCCATAGTGGCAGTGAAAGGCAGTATTGGGGATGTCCTTCTCCCTCACCTAGATTTGGTGATATCTTGAGCACATATCTATCTTAGAGAAGTATCTCACTCCTCTAAGCTCATCCATCAACTCATCGATGCAAGGGATGGGGTGTATGTTCTTCGACATCTTTTTATTGAGGGCCTTGTAGTCAATGCACATGTATAGTGTCCGATCCTTATTCTTCACCAGCACCATGGAAGAAGTCAAGGAACTTGAACTAGGCCTAATGTGCCCCAATCTTATCAACTCCTGTATGACCCTCTCTATCTCATCCTGATAGGATTTGGGGTGCCTATACGGATTAGGGATGACCCATTCCTCCAACTCAATAGTATGCTCGAACCCTCGGTTTGGTAGTCTACCTAGAGGAATCTCCCCAAAAACCCCATGGTGCCTCTCCAACAAGGCTAGTATGTCTGGCTATACAGGTCGTGTCGGAGCCCTTATCTCTGAAATCCTAAGCTCCGCTGCCCACTCTATGTCCCCATGTCATAGATTTGCCTCCATCCAATGAGCGGAAACAATCTAGGGTGGGTATGAGTGCATCCCTCTCAGCACTACCAACTTCTCATATGGGCTTGTAAACTCCATCTATAGCTTCTGCCAATTAGTAGTGACCCTCCCCAACAAGTATTTCCACTATACACCCATCACCACATTGGTGTTCGAAACATCAACTACAAAGAAATGATCAATGATAGAGTAGTTCCCCATTTTCACTGTTAAACTGAGAACATACTTCATGCACTGCATCATCCTGTCTCCTTGAACCAACATCGAGAACCCCTCAAATGTCTTTGTGTGAATGCCCCTCTGCTCCACCATCTGGGCATCGATAAAATTGTGGGTGGCCCCACTATCTACAAGGATTGACACTCGTTGTGCCTATATAGTCCCCCTGATCTGAAGTGTCAAGTACTTCAGGACCCCTCAAAGTGAAGCAATAACTCCCCCTGTTGGAGCAAACGGTCCTCTCCTAGGTGGTGGTGGTGCTCCCCTTAATGACAGTGCCCCCTCATCTCCCTGCTCTATACCTAGCTCAAACTCCTCCTATGACTAACTGTCAGAATACACCTCAATGTAGTGGGCCTTGCCCTTGGTGAACTTGTGCCCTAACGCTCAAGGTTCTTGACACATGAAGCATAGCTTCCTCCTCCTGAGGTCCCTCCTAGTCTCCTCATCTAATTCACTATGCCCTCCATCCCTCTTAGGTGGTCTAGTATCTTAGTTCCCTTGCAGAGCAGTGGGTCTAGTGGGGATGAAGGCTCGGGTCTTGGGCACTGCTTTAATCATATCCCGGATCCTAGAAATAATGTCCATCAATGATGTGGGCTTATAGGCCCTCACCCAACCATGTAATGGCTTAGGAAGCCCATCCAAAAAAAAAATCATCAACTAAGCCTCTGAAATGTTAGTCACCATCACGACCAATCTTTGAAACTCTTAAATTTAGGCCTTTGTGCTACTAGTATACCTCAAATGGGCCAACTCCCTGAAGTGTGGCTTCGAGTCCTTCCTCTCAAATATCTCAATCCGTCTCTAGGTGAACTTTGTGTAAGAAGTAATGTAGATATGCCCGAACTTAATCAACCCATGGTATCACCAGTCCTTGGCATCACCCTCTAAGTGTAGAGTAGTAAACCAAATAGCACCCATCTCACACATGGGATTCAGGTGAAAGTATGGGTCTAACTTCTACACCCATGCCCTAGTTGAACTCTTAGCCGACCCATCAAAGTTGGGGAGTGTAACTTTCCTCGCTATCTTCTGTACCTCATGGCTGGATTGTACCCCTCTATAATGTATCCCAAGCGTAGTAGTACGTCTCTCCTTAAGGTGTATGTACTCCCCAAAGGACATCACCCTTTTGATCCTAGCATCCAAACCCACATACTCATCAATATCGGATGCAACTCAATGGACTAAATCGCAACTAGGTCTAGTTCCCTTTCAGGCTATGGCTCGCCCATGAAATGAGGCATGGTGGGATAGCCTCCCTATCCATGCAGAGGGGTGTGTGGGGGCTGATAGGTATGACTACCTCCTAGGGCTCTGGAACCACCATCACCCTGGTGCTCTCCCTTTGGTCTCCCATTCACCTACAACCCTATCACTTGCTGCATCATGTCCATCATGAGCTGCCCATGCCTCAACATCTACTAGTTGGCTCTTAATAACTCCTATAATATTTGGATTTGACCCCTTGTCTAGGCTGCTTGTTTTCCTCCAGAATTTCCATGTGGCCCTTGAAGTTTCCCACCTCCGTATTAGAAAATAGGTCATGTTCTTCCTATCTACCTTGACCTCTGACGTTATCTCTACCTCTACCTCTATGTCGATACACTGCTCTCATAAACGACCCTGTCATCACATGTGCTCAAGCCCACAGCTGACCAAGAACATGCTATGATACCACTTTAATATTCCTAATGGAAAACTAATAGTGATAATCAAGAAAATGCAACACATTCAACACAATAAAAAATTACACAAATCAGATAACCATAAATGAGCCAAAAATACGCCAAAATGGACCAATTTTATTATATATCTGGAGGAGTACAATATGGATTGGAAGGAGTGCACTTGGGCTTGCTTAGAGCAAGCTACAAGCCCTAGGTGGATGAGTATCAACTTCCCAAATGGTGCAGAAAGACTCCCTAGCAAATATTTGTGTTGGCCCTTGTAGAAGTGCATTGTTGGTTGAATGGAACCACTATTTGACCCCTCAAATCCACCCAAAAAATTCTGCCAAATTATTTCTGAGATCCTTGCCAAAAACCCAAAAAACCCCAGAAAGAGTTTACTCTAGTTTTGAAGCTCCAAAATTACCCCTATTTTCTCCCACACTTCTGCACTGCGTGGAATGATAACCTGCAAGGATATATGGCTTGCGGAACTCACTCAAATGATGGAAACTCTTCTAAAATTCTCTTCTATCAACCCCAATCAACACTTGCTCCAAATTCCTCCATCCAAGCTACACCCCCAAACAATCCCACCCATGATCTGCGTAGTATTACCAACAAGGAAATTCATTCTGCTGAGTGTGGCTCTCTCTCCTCCTGTAATTTCCCTTCTTTCCTCCTACAATTTGGACAATGAAAGCCGAGTAATGGATGTGGCTTCGATTCTCGACTCCCAATCTCCAAAGGAAATGCGTACTCCTTGGTTTTGTGTCCTAAATGGCCAAGGAAATGTGTGGAGCTAGAGCTTTTTTTTCTCTCTCAACCACCACAAGACAAAAAAGACTTCCTAGAGTGGCATTTTGAAGTCCACCAAATAAAGGTTGATCTTCCTCCTTGGGAAAACGCGTATGCTCAACAACACTATGTGACTCTGCTAAAGAACTAGAGCAACCATGTAAAGGTCAAATAATCAAAAAGCCCCAAATGATGTTGCCTTCCTCTTATTTATGATTGTTGCTTTCTTCCTTCATGTGGGCCTTTTCACCAAGTAATTCAAGCTCCATCCTTAACCATTTGAATTTCTCCATCAAGGGGGTGCGTAATTCATGGGAAAGTGACCACCACATTCCACTAAGGAAATAATTTCGATGCCTTTGTCCTAAGTACTCTTCCCTAAAATTGCCTTAGGCCCCCAAAATTGACAAAAATCACAAAATTGTGATTTTCCTTAGCAAAATATTTAGGAAGGGACATTACAATTTATAATGTTTAACTCAATTTTGCCATGGTTTTAATATTTTAGGGTCATAAATTTGAAGTTTCATGTTGTCTTATTAATGCAATAATTCCTTTACTTCCCTTACCTTATTAAAATGCCGCATATATTGAGAGTATAACAACATTTTTCTAATCCCTAGGGCATTTTTATATTCCTTTATGTTGGCCAAGCCAGTGGTTATTAACTGTTTTGATTTCTTATAAGAACTTTCCATGTTCATCATGATTGGTTTTTATATGATAGTGAAATGGCATCCTCTTGGTTTTATCTAACCCATTTTATCATGTGGGGGGATAAGTTATATTTACCTTTTTGGTAGAAACACAAAAACGGTTGAACAAAGTAAATCCCATATAAATTGTGAGGGGATGTTTACAAAACCAAAAGTTGTGCTTTGTATTCTAGAGAGCACAACTTAAATTAGTAGTTGTATACTTTAATTTGGCATGATTAAAAGGTGATCAAGTTGAGATCTAATGGTTTCTAACTTAAAATATCTCTTTTTCTTTCTCCCACCCTATATATTCTCCAATGGTAACCTTGTGGGAAACCCAAAAGATGCTTCCCCAGATTCGTGGATTCCATCCCTAGTAAGCTCATTGACATAGACTAATGTATGTCACTTTGGGGGATTCATTTCGAGCATTCATTGGCACAAAACTAGCCAAATGCTCGAAAACATTAATAACAATTGGTTCAACTTACCCCTTCAGCTATACATAGGAACTAACTAGCTTGTGTACTTTAAATTTTAAATATAATTGCACTATGATTTGTGAATTTCAAAAAATATATGGTAAAAAAAATTGGAATAATAAAACCTTGACATACTACATAATTATGTTAGGATGGTACATAAAAATGAGATAGTATCATTTTACCGTATACCAAATATGCTTGAGATTGCAAACTACAAAAAAGTTATTTCAAATATTTGAAGTGATAAAGCTGAGAATGTTACATTATTATACATTGGGGAAGAAGTGTGAAAGAAATTTCTAAGCATCATCATTAAACAAGTTATCCTAATTACCAAACTAAGAAATTCATTCTATATAATTATAAAGATATAGACACTCCAATGGATCTTGGCGTGAAGCTAACCAAAGATAAAGCGAAAGAGTCTTTTAATCCATCCCTATACACATGGTTAGTGGGGAGATTAACCCTTTGACCGCAACTTGATAAGACATCATATGTTACTTAGGTAGTGTCAAGGCTTATGGTGAAATCCAGTTTTTGTCATTAGAATATGCTAAATTAGTTTTGTAATACATATCAGTCACAAGATGTTAGGTCTAGGAATCTAAGAAGAATAATGAAATAGCAATCGCTGGATAAATATAGTGATCCATTTGTGGCTGCATTGTATGATACATATATTGTTATATTATTTCTGAAGTTAAACAAAATTATATTTTCTATGGTCTCTAGTGAAATGATTTTCTTGTGAGCACAAGAATTTTGCCTAACTTTGGTGATATTAAGTAAAGAGGCAAATATTGTTTTGGAAAAGGGCGGAAGGTATTATTTTATTGGAGAATGAAGAAAAATTATTATTTTATTAAAACGAAGCAAAAACCACTTACTGGAAAATTGCCCCCACTAATAAAATAATAATTAAAAAAAGAGTCTAGAAGCATGGGGAGAAATTATAAAAAGATGATAGACTATTACATTTCACCTTTCATCTTCTCTTGGGGCTGTTTAGCACCAGAAGAAAAGTATTGTTTAGCACCAAGAATTCCAAGTGGAATTCCACATCTACCTTCAGTGAACTTCGAGTGTCACCCTAGGGGAGTAAGAAGGAGTCCATCTCACGGCTTCTCTAGGAGCGACATTGCATACTATTTATAGATGGAGCATTCTTCTCTTAAGGCATAGAAGGAAATTCGAAGGGGCTAAGAGAAGCTAGTAGACCATGGAGTTTTGACAAGAGAATTTACAAAGAATTATCCATAGGGAGGATGGGTTTTTCCTTGGGGATTTACAAGGCCGAGAGTGTTGCATTTTGGAGGGCCGAATTTATCTATTCTAGGGCATGCGTAGGGGTTTAATGACAAATTATATGCACTTGCAGATATTCAAAATTTGGGGAGCCTTCAAGTTGGGATTTGATTAGGGAGGATTTCTTGGAGGGATATTTGGGCCAAATTCAACAATATCTAAACTGTAGGGCATTTTCTAGCCAAAATTGAGCAATTTACACTTGTTAGGGCTCACCATGGGTTGGTGGATTCAAAACAAACGCTTTTTGAGTTTTTTTGAAGCTAGTATGAAGAGCCTACATTTAATTTTGAAAAAATTTTGGAGTCGATTTGAAGGCCAAAATCTCAGTTTACCTCCAACAGTAGTAACAATAATTTTATGGGCTAGCGCAGAATCATGGTGGGGAGCTCATCTGACATTTAAGTAGCCTGATCATCACCTGGATTTGGATTTTCTTGCTATAGAAAGCCGAGGTTCCTCTTTCATACTCATTTATACTCTATTTGCTCAAAAATAAATAAAATAGCTCAAAGTTTTGGTGCATATCCTCTTGTGTTGCGATTTCCAACATATGTGTTGAATTTCCTAGTTGTTATAGTGCATGCTTCTATTATTCACTTAATATTCTGTTAGGAATATTACAGTGGTATCAGAGCCATAATATTGGCTCAACCTGTGGGAAACCCTTCATTTTATGACAAAACCAACAAACAAACAAAAAACAAAAAACAAAACAAAACTAAGAAATCATGGGATCTAAAGAAATGTTCAAATCAAACAACATGGCACTAACCTTGAATGAGGTGATTAGGATGCAAAAAATGATTATTGATGTGGGGAATAAACTAATTGATTCCACAATTGGGAATCGAGACCATTCTCAATTATACAACAAATCCACTATGCCCAAAATTATGGATAATGCAGCAAGATGGCAAGACATCATTGCAACTGATGTGGAGTTGTTGTCAACAAATTGGAGGTCATACCAATCATTGGGACATGGCATTCAATCATCCCTCTCTTTTTGGGAGTTTTGTGAACTAAGAGACATGCACAAATCATTGGGAATTCAATGGAATTATGCAGGGGTGCTGAGGAGGATTAAGGCAGAAGATGGAGTAGTTGAAGGGGTTGTTGTAGCAATATCTGGTTTTGGTAAGTTAGCATTTTAAAAAATGTTAATTTTGAGAAAATGTTAAGTTAGGATATGGACAAAAAGAATAAAGAGGCAAACAAATGTTAGGGATATTTTGATGAATAAGTCCACATCAAATAAAATGTTAGAATAGATGCCCTAAAAAAAGAAGGCAAAATTAAAATGTTAGATTAGAAAGAAAAGAAAAATAATAAATTCTGAAAGTGTTGCAAATCCAAATGCCACTACTCCTAGTCAATTTTATTTTTGCAAATAAAAAGTTGTGTGCATATTGTTTAAATGCCAGACTAGTTCATACAATCCAATTGTACAATTTAATCATGATTGGATTAGATTTAAATTGTTTGTTGATATCTAGCAAATAAAATTGGCTCAATAGTTTAATCTGAGCCAATGGAAGAAATAAGGGATAGAAGTAGATTAATTATTAAAAGGAAAATGTTGAGTTGCTAGTCTAAATGCACTCAGGTGACTAAGATTGTAAAAAATGTTAGGAAAGTTAAGGGTAGGTAGAAATATGAAATGCAATTGGAGCACGAAAGGATTTTTATCCTTAGTTAGAACATTGGATACATGCACATATGGTGATTGTTTTTAATTAACCATAAATTACCCATATCAATGTTATTTTGTAAATGTTTACACTTTATCTATTCATTCACCACGACACCCCACACATGTCACATCCATCATAGCTTTTGACCCCACCATCACTTTTTGCCTCACATTATTAAACCTCATTCATTTTCATCTTCATCTCGCACATTCCCCTAAGATCTGACGACTTATATTGCTTCTTCGCCCTCCTTTGACGTCCAAACAT